>JAGDQP010038803.1:5016-18006 GCA_022664845.1 Lepisma saccharinum
AATGAACAAAATTAAAATATTACTGAGTTTTCCAATAATGACGACTAAATAATTGGAATACGTACTTAAATGACTCACAAATCTTGATAGCAAATAAAAGACATTAACACATTTAATGTACACAAACGAGAATGAGAGATTTACACCTGAAATATTAT
Source organism: Lepisma saccharinum (assembly GCA_022664845.1). Classification (NCBI taxonomy): domain Eukaryota; kingdom Metazoa; phylum Arthropoda; class Insecta; order Zygentoma; family Lepismatidae; genus Lepisma; species Lepisma saccharinum. The sequence continues at coordinate 5,175 of JAGDQP010038803.1, forward strand.
TACGCAAGGTATGAAAAATAAGAAACAATCATATGTTCACCTTAACTGGGTCGTAACAGAATAATATCGTACTTTCCAATATGATTTTTCAAAATTGATACAGCGTTATCCTAGAAAATGCACTTTTATAATAATTTCTGAAGTCCGTCAGTAACTTTTCCACACCCTTCAATATACAAACAAGTGTTTACCATAATCTAATAAGAAAGTGGTAAAGGATGGGTTAGACGTGGGAGAGGAAATAACGACACACAGACACTCATTGCTTTAACGTACAATAGCGTTACTTTTCATAGATTTATATAGATTTTTTAAAAGTAATAGAGTCAAAGAAATGTACATATAAACTCTTAAACCAATATGTACTAGCATGTACAATTATCTAGGACTACAACTATCATGCACTTATCCTACTTTGGACTGCAATGTATTATTACGCATCAAAACGGTAAGTATCATGTAATAGAGAATTTACGCTGTGGGCATGGGGACATCAGACCACGCATTAAACTATTCCTAACTATGCTGAACTTGAATAGTAGGGCAATTCTCTCTAACTATCTAAAAATAGCAGCCACTTACAACAAGTATTTATCAAAAGTAGCGATATACCTACTAAATTCTTCAGTAAAATATCGAATTCAATGACATGTACTAATTACTTTTTTCTTTCGTTGACATCAAATAAAATGTTGCTGAATTCTACTATACAGTACTTTCTCGAATATCTTACCGAAAGTTTTCAAGAGACTTATAGGTCTATACGAACCCACGAGCTCGGGATCTCTATCATGTCCCTTAATAAGGACTATAAGTTTTGCCCACTTCCAAGGCGTTGGAAATTTCTTTAGTTTTATACATAAATTGTAGAATCTCGTTAGATATGGGGTCAATTCCTCCAAGTTTTTAACCACCTCGTTGGATATATTGTCCAGTCTAGAAGCCTTTTTAATCTTTAATTTCTTAATTATTGCGTTCACTTCTTCATTCATGACATCTGCTGACGTTTCTGCCACTACTTGTGGTATTGTGGCTATTCGTCTGGTATTACTGTGAATTGGAGAGTCTTCTTCTTGATTATCTTTTGGGAAGAATTTCTCACATAACGTTATTACTGTCTCTCGCCATGAATTTGTTAGCTGCCCATTTACGTTGTACTCTTGACATCATTGCATAATTAACTTTATCCATGACCAACCTATATGGGACTCCCCACTGGTCCTGGCAGATATTCGCTTCTAGATATTTCTCCCAAGTAAGCTTTTTATATCTTAGGATTTCATCATGATAATTATTCGTAATTCACGGTATTTAATTAGTCTACTACCCCTTGTTACTGCATCTTGTGAACTTTGATAGCTTTTCCTAGCGACTCTAGTTTGTCTTCTTAGTTTGTCCAAGTAGTTGTTCCAGTAGGGGGTTCTGAATTTTGATTGGGCATTCCTAACAGGTGTCGCCTGTCGGAGGGGCGTTTGGATTTCTTTCTCTATATTTGAAACCTGTATATCCAAATCTTCGTCTTTATTAATTTCAATTTGGGGAAGTTTTAATATTCTTTGTACTTTTTGCCAATCTGTTTTAAATAAGTTTAATTATGCTTGCTGATTATTTGATTGATCTAAGGTTTGATATACAATATTGAAGGTAATAATGTTATAGTCACTCGTTGATATCTTGTCATGTACTTTCCAACTTTGTAACCTGTCTTTCATACTAGTTGTCGTCAATGTCAAGTCGATAAAGGACCAACCTCTGGGCCCCACAAATGTTGGTATTAAAGCGGTGTTATGGATGATTAGACCCAATTGTCCTACCAGATCTTCCAAATATTCTCCTCTGATATCTAGTTGTGGCGCGGCCCCCATAGGGGAGATTTTGCATTACTATCCGTACACACTACCACGTCAGCCAGAGGGCATCCCTGGATTGCTTCTCTCGGCTTTTGAAGATGAAATTTAATATCCATACTGTATTGAAAATATGCATTAACTAACGAAATGAGATATAACCCTGTCTAATTTCGATACACGTTTGCCAATTATTACAGAACTGATGTATCTGTATATCTTGGATATTATCGTTCAGTATTGCTATTGGTGTCCTAGATTCTTCTCCACCCAGAGCCACCTTACAGGCCATTGGAACTGATCCTAACTTCCCTCTAAAGAGGTAAGGCTCCTGTAGGGTAATTATAATCTGATAATTTGATAATCATCAGATATTTTCCTAATTTCCTCTGTTGCCAATTTAGAGTGCTGAGAATTATTCTGCAAAATCTTAATTGTCGAATCATGAAGCATATCGGGAATGTACCAAAGCATCCACGCCCGATTTCAAAGGATCAAAGTAGGTCCTGCCGTGCGCCCCAACAAACTGCTTGTAAACAATATCTAGTCTCCATGAGATTCCTCGTCTTTCAAAAATTTCATCAACCAGATCTAACAGATCTTTTCCTCCCTGGGGAATATCATGCGTCCGGAGCACAACTGCATCTACCTCTTTCAATATAGGAAAAGTAATTAATCTACCTTTGTCATGATATTCTCTCACTATTTGGCGAAGCGCTGTAGTCAGAATTTGAGCGTCCTCCAGGATTGAAAGCCTATAAACGTTATTTGTTCTTTTGTAAATCTGTTCAGTTAAGAAATCATTACCGCTTGTAGAATTTCCGTTTTCATTCTTCTGTTCAGCTTCATTTGAAGTTGGGTCCTCAGTTGCTTTTAGCTGATATTCACTAACAGTATCTATTTTCTGATTACCCATAACAGGATTTTCTTTAAAATCATATAGTTCTTGGGTAGTATTTCCCTTGTCCATTATTCTTTCTTCGTTACGTGTTTCTCCTCTTCGGGTTTATGGAAGTTCTCACTAGTTTTCGAATATTCCTTTATATGGAAATTCCAATTATACCAATCCTTCATTGACATGGTTTTCGGTTTATCCTGTTTGGCCTTTTTATTTGGGCTTGGTGGTGGAGTCAGCGGTTTCTGATATATGGTCAATTTTTCATTCGATTCGATACAATTCCTTACGATTGGACTATTCTAATCTTCTTGAATCGCTTCAACCACAGAATTAAATATATGTACCTCCGGTATTCTCATTGTTAGTGTTATTTTAGAACCACTTTCTCTTATACAGTTATAAATGGTTGGAACGATGATAGTAGGTGAAATATTCCATTTGCCCATTCCAATCGCCGGCGACACCAAATGAGTTTATATTGAATAGCATGTCATTCTAATTGTGCACTAAATTCCTTGATTATGAACATGTCCTCTACCGCACTTTCCTTACTGGAGCTCACGTGGATGAATTTGACACCAAATGTATTAATACTGTAATAGATTTTATTTGTTTTTCCATCAGATTGTAAATCAACATTGCTCATATTCACAACACTATCATCTTCATGTGTTCGAAGCACTGTTTCCGCAATTCCTCTAGGAAAAGTAGCCAAAGTAGGGTTTACAAAGTGTATTAATATATTTCTTCCCTTTCAAGGTTAATGGATGTATTCAAGATGAAAAGATCTTCCTCCTTTCTTGTAAATTTGCCCTCTTGTTTAATCCAATTGAATAAGGGTTCCAATTGGTTATGATTTGTTAGGATAGTATTAGTTCTTTCTTCTTTCTCTTCAGCATAGTTTTTTTCGATGGCGGTCCGGCCCTTCACGTGGGGGACTGGCTTATCTGCCTCCTTTACCTGATATAGATTTTGTTCTATATTTAGTTTTTTTTTTTTAGAAATTCTTCTAGTCGTTTCTTGTCTCTCCTAATCATAGAAGTAGATTTTCTCTTTCTCTTGCCAGTTTGGGTCGATTGATTCTTTCTATTCTGAATTGTCTATTTTAGAAATGTATCTTTTGAATGCCATTTGGTAGCTAACACACTTGTCGCTATTTGGTTCCTGGCATGGCCGCTTCCGTAGTTGGCAAGGGACACAGCTATTTTTGTTCTTATCTGTACATTCCTCGTTCTTGTGATTTTTCTTCACACAATAGCGGCACCTTGTATCCTCATTCAAATAATGGCTTCTGATGTTCCCAATATCCTGACATCTGAAACAACGCGGTACTGCTATAATGATGTGTGAATGCCCCAGATATCCGGATTGTGATATTTCTGATTATACGTCTAGTTTTCAAGCGGGTCTATGCTTGGGCCCCGACCTAACCCGGTGATTCAATTTAGGTCTCCTCACCCGGAGAACAAAGAGTATTTGATTATTTCCTTGCGTTTCAGGGGAGACCGAGGCCGCAGGTGTTACCCCCTCCCGAGAGCACGAAAATTACGAAACTGGAGCTCATTATTCTCAGACCGGGTTAATCGGGTCAAGTTTTTAACCAGATCACGTATGTTCTGGTCAGGGTGGGTCACCAAAACTTATCTGATTTCAGCTCTGCCGTGCTACTTCCTCTATATAAGTTATTAGTATCACTTTTTTAAGAATTTCAGAGGAATTCAGTATTTCAATATTCCATATTGTTAAGTATATTGATACTGTTCGGTATTTCCCCAGCATGCCAGGAGACGTAAGCCCGACATCAGCATTTGGTCGGTGAAGCTCGGCCGACGTCAAGTTTTGAAAAATCTCGAATAGAAGCCCACTTCGACAGGCGGGTTTTGGGCGGCGTTACGTCTCTATGCTGACCCCAACGGCGGCCCGGAAGGTGGCAAGGCGACACCGACTGCGACTCGAAAAACGGCCCGACGACCAATCGCCACTTATGGATCGCGTCGCCCAGGTACATATCCAGAATTTGGTTTTTTGGATGGGTTCAAAGGCTTCGGGGGGTATAAGGTGTGTCTGGGCATGAAATGTAGTATGTATAATTACGCCTGAAGTTATACTATTTTTCCATGAAACTGTGAGTTTGGGGGGGTCCGGACTCCCCGGACCCACCCTCTAAATACATCCCTGGCGCCGACCATTCCCCGACTACTAGTTGGTCGGGCCACCGTCGGGGTCGTAATTTTTCTTGCTGGGTCGGTATATTTCAGTATATCGGTATTTCGGTATTTTCGGTATATCGGTATTTCGGTATGGGTGATACCGAAGTTTCGGTGTTCCGAAATTCCGATACCGATTTTGTTATATCGATATTTTTGACATCAGTAGGTTGTAATTCCTTTTTCACAAGAACCTTGTGTTAGGTAAACAGAACATTTGACAACCGCCTCGACCGGGACTCAAACCCAATCTCCCAGTTGCTGCCCGGGTATGCTGTCCATGACACCAGTCTTGCACGTTAACTCTCTGTGTATATAGACTACTCCTCACACCTTAACAGTCTTCCAGCCCCAGTATCTGGTTAAGAAGTCAAGACACCCTACACATTTCAAGATTTTTATTGAGGAATTTGTTCTGCAACCGTGCAGTTCGAAATAATATATGTAATTCCTTTTTTCACAAGAGCCTTGTGTTAGGTAGACATCAAAATTAATACAGAAAAATTGACAACTACCAGATCGGCAGCAAATGGGAGCAAATGTCAGTCTTTCAACCTTGCCAGTGTAATAGTATAGTGTATATTTTGTATAATAATAATATAGTATATGCACGAGATAAGCAATGAAATATTGGCGATCTCAAATAAGAAAAGAAGAAAAATAAGATTGACATGAGAACGAAAAAGTTGATTATTCATATTACAGAATACTATACTGATAATAAACATTAACGCACAGGCTCATTTGGAAATCAAGATGCACAGACGCATCTTGATAAGTTATTGTGCTGTAATCAGGTATTTTGAATTTAATTTTTAAGGTCTTTAGGCAACTCAGGCTCAGACCAGATTGATGATAATGGAAAGATTGGTGGAATGAAGGAAGTGGGAGGAAACGGGAGAACCCCAAGAAAACCCCCGCACACGGTGTTTGTTCAACACATAGCTTACATGGGACGAGGAGAGTTTGAACCTACGAACCCAAGCACCAGAGGTGAGCGCTCTAACAATCTAGCCACCGCGGTCCTCTCTAATCAGGTACTGTTTTGTCCTTTCCTAATAATGAAACCACAGTTGCTGTAGCCTTGCCGATTTCACATGGAGTCAATTAACAAAGTCAATTAAAAACCAGTAGCAAAATGCAGTTCAGCAACATGTATTGACTGCTGAGTAGGGATGGCCAGATTCGGATCCAAAAGGAATCGGATATCCGAAAGTCGGAACTCCGGGGTCTCGGATTTCCGGTCCAATGGATTCGTCCGATTAGGGTCGCAGATTCAAAGACCCAGAATTCAGATTTCGTTATTATGATGCATCTCAAACTGCGATAGTAAATTATGAAAGGCCCTGGCCAATGCCTTCCCTTTCCTCTGCCTACCTCATCCCGGCCCGAGCCAAAGAAAGAAAGGAGAGAGAGGGAATTGAATTTTTGAATGTTATTTATGACCTTTAGGCATCTAAGGCTCAGGCCGGGATAGGGGAGGGGAAAGGATACGGGAAGGTGTCGGCCAGGGCCTATGTTGAAGGAGCCACTCCTGCATTTGCCTTGTGTGAAACCTCAGTCAGGATGGTCGAACGCTGGGATCGAACTCACAATGTCTCGAACCCTACGCCAATACTCTACTACTGAGCTACGGCGGCTCGGTGAGGGAGAGAAAGAGAGATACAGACAGCATTGTCTCTCTCTTTCCCTTTCCTTCTTCTTATTTCTCTTCCGAAGAGGGAGAGAGACTGAGAGAGAGAAGAGTAGCGAGAGAGACCGGGATAAGGTAGGCAGAGCATGGGGAAGGTATTGGCCAGGGCTTCCATAATGTACCAAAAATATAACCAATTTAATTCAATGTATCTGAAACTCGAAAAATATATTTTATTGAATTAGTTGTGTAGTTGATTGTTATTGTTTTTGAAGATAGTTGATAGGAACACTTTTAACGATTTTGATTATTGATTTGATTTGGCTAAAATACATGCTTTATTTCTCAAAAGCAAATTACGTAATCTGGAAAAGGGGTTCCGTATTTTTTAACTTGCTGCATACTTAAAAGGGAAGAGAGGAGGACATGTTTTTTTCTTTCCCTCTAAGATTGCAATGTTTATTATATAATGTCTGATAAACTTGTCACAGAGCAAAGGGTAGTCACGGTTGGTGATGGGGAGGGCGGGGTTTGAAGAGACAAGCAATTGCTGTCGATTGTTTGTTTTTCTTTTGTCGCTAAAATACAAGTATTAGTAACAGACTATTATAGGACTGGTTTCAATGGCTCTACTCTTGCAATCCATGTATAACTCAGCAATTTTTCTCTGTTTCTATGATTCTCTTTTCCCTCTCTCTCCTCACAATACTCCAAAATGAAGAGTAAATGAAACCAAAATAAGACATCGTTTGCTAGACGAAAATAATCCCCAAAATACGTACGACAGGGTACCCACAAGCAGAAAAAAATCAGGAAATGTCACGAATTTCAGGATTTATCAGGAGAAATCAGCAAAATTATTAAACATGAGGTCAAAAGTCAGGAAAAAGTACAAAATCTACCATTGCGTCAGGAAATTTACCCTCAGGGACTCATATCCGTGTGAAGATGCCAGAACATCCTTTTCACAAAGCTTTGGAACATGTGTCCAAGACAAGCAGGGAATTATCATGCTCGATGATTTCTATGCTTTGCTTCTTTTAAACAAAAAAATTCATCACTGTGGAAAGTGGTAAAGTCGAGTTTGATATTTTCCCAGGAAAATGCTACAGTTGAGGGTGGTTTCTCTATCAACAACTCTGCTCTCATTGAAATCTAATATGAACATACAATAATAGCACTGAAGAGAGTGCATGATGCTTTTATCAATAGCAATGGAATCCATAGTATTGTCATCATAAGGAAATGCTCATATCTGCAAGATCTGCTCAGAGGCGATATGAAGATTCTCTGAAAACACAGCGCAATACTAAGAAAATAGTAGGGAATAATTCTGTAAAATAAAACGAAAAGGAAGATCATGAATGAAATAAAGAAACTGGAAGATGAGCAAAAGAAGTTGAGAGAAAAATCTGGAACGGAGCGAGACAAACTTTCTGAGAAAATCAAACTTTTGCGGAAGTCGCAAAATTAGCACCTGTTTGTATTGTTGAAACTTCTGTTTTCGTTACGATGATATTGTTTAATTATTGTAATAGTATAATATTCATTGCTTATATTCATAGAATTTATTCATATGTATGTTGTAGTTGTTAGCATTTTTTTGGCTTGGCTTACTTAACATGTTCATGGCTGAAAAAATGTAAATTTGAGTTATTTTAATCAGTACCTTTGCAAAATATTTTAGTAAAAACTTTCTTCCTGTAATTTTATTGTAAAAGAAGTAATAAAATCATAAAATTTGCTACCCAGGTGAGAGATGGGCAGCTATGGGGCTGGTGGAGATTGCATGTAAAAGAAAACAAAATATTTTGCAAAAGTTAAAATTGGATAGTCTGAGAGTCAGGAATGTTTTCAAAATCTAGTCAGGAAAAGTCAGGAAATGTCATGAAATTTAAGTTCACAAATTTTGTGGGAACCCTGTACGAATTAGGAGAGGCTATGATGATGTGTCAATGCACCATATATCCGAATATCCGAAATTTAGATCCGGATTGTGATAATTGTGATTATACGTCAAGTTTTAAAGCCGGTCTATGCTTGGACCCCAGCCTGACCCGGTGACCCGATTTAGGTCTCCTCACCCGGAGAACAAAGAAGAGTATTTTATTATTGCCTTGCTTTTCAGGGGAGACCGAGATCGCAGGTGTTACACACACACACACACACACACACACACACAGAGCACGAAAATTACGAAACTGGAGCTCATTATTCTCACAAGGAGACCGTCAACATTGTCATGCCGAAACCTAATCTCAAATTTTTTGTATGTACCAATTACATCAAAATAACACTCCACACAAAATTTGAGGTGCCAATTCAAAGTGTAAGAGGGCCCAAGAAAATGTCAAATCCCAGAAAAATTTTCTGCCATAATATGCATCAGGTTTGCTACATTGGGACAGAGAAACGGTGGAGTGAATCATGTTTGCTCCTTGGTTCGACCGCACTTACTACGTGGAGAATGCAGAAATGAGTCGAGAGAAAAATGTCTGGGGCGAGAAATGTACTCTGCAGTGGTCCTAATTTTGTATTCTCTACTTGTGTGCTAAATTCTTGAAATGCAGTTTTTCGTTACTCCCCTTTTCTAAAATCACATTAGAAATTCATAAATAATGTCATATCTGCACAGCCAATGACGTCGGCTTAACATATAAAAATCAAAGTTGTGCTCACTAATCTATGATTATGATTGAAGACTGCAGTTTAGAGGGGATTTTCGTGATTGCCCTATTAAATGGCATTAATTCATTGACAATGAAATTCTTACGTTACAATACCTGTCTATTTGGAACCCCTTCAACTCGAGTAGGAACTTCGATTGTAGTTTACTAAGCCGACACGGCTTGAGTCATTATCTGTCGAAATATGACATCACTTGTGATGAGGCTGCTTTAACTTTGAGCGCTTGTAGCTCCAAAATACTGTACATGATTTGAAATTTCTTCAAAGGAAATTTTTTCTTGTTTTGATGTGAATAATCACGTCCAGAAGTTTCCCCTTATTTCAGGGTTTGATTAATGCAAGCTGGTGAGCTTCTAAGGACGGAACCTACAGTTTTTGGTAAAGTAGGCTCCGAACCACTCCGTTAAATACAACCCAGTCGGCGTGAATTGAAACCGTCACCACTCGCAATAAAAGGCAGCGCGCTAAGCTCTTGGCTACCCGGGGGTCACCGTTATTTCAAGGACACACTACATATAATGACGCCTCAAATTATACTAATTCTGCATGAAACTGAATTTCGGGGTCTTCCAACCCCCGGACCCCTTTCATACTCCCCTGATTGAAATGTATCTTGATATATAATTTTTCGTAACCACTAGTTGGTTCAACATGCGATAAATGAATAAAATAGGTTTCGAAAATTATGAACTATTCTAACACAGTGATTCCGCCAGACTCCACCCCTTCGTGATGGGTGTCTCCAAATTCTCGACAATCCCCCTAACTTTAATTTTTTGCGGTCAAAAATCGATAAAAACCTTGAGAAACTCCACTTACACCCTCCTAATTTTGACTTTACACCCCCAAAACTGAAAATTTTGGCGGAATCCCTGCTCTAACATGTCCTACCAACCCCATGAACAACCGACGCGATTTCCTCATGAGAACTAGTCTATCAATAGTTCGCTCGTACACGATTTACGCACCTGGAAACTTGTGTAACATGTAATACTGCAAACACAACACAACAGGCAACACGTAAGTTAATCTAAAATTGAGCTTTTATATTGCATTATTACAGTTGGAAATAAAGAACTCCAAGTTATAGACAGCTATTTTAGATCTGCTATTTGAAGTATCAGTTTTTGTACATAGCACATACTGTTATAATTGTTCGGAAAATAGCACTAATGCCCATCCCTATTCCTCCTGGCACTCGGCCAGTGTAGCTAACTAGATTTACATTATGGCAGTAAAATTTTCTAATTTTTGACAATTTTTTTGGCCTACTTGCACTTTGAATTGGCACTTCAAATTGTGTGTGGAGTGTTATTTTGAAGTAATCGACATATACGAAAAATTTGATAGCAGGTTTCGGCATGACAATGTTGACGGTCTCCTTGTCAGACCGGGTTAATCGGGTCAAGTTTTAAGCCGGATCACGTATGTCTTGGTCAGGGAGAGTCACCAAAACTTATCTGATTTCAGCTCCGCCGTACTACTTCCTCTATATAACTTTTAGTATCACTTTTTTCAGAATTTCAGAGGAATTCAGTATTTCAATATTCCGATATTGTTAAGTATATTGATACTGTTCGGTATTTCCCCAGCATGCCAGGAGACGTAAGCCCGACATCAGCATTTGGTCGGTGAAGCTCGGTCGACGAGCAGGCCGACGTCGGGTTTTAAAAAATCCCGAACAGAAGCCCACTTCGGCGGGCGGGTTTTGGACGGCGTTGCGCCTCTATGCCGACCCCGACGGCGAGTCGGAAAACTGCCCGACGACCAATCGCCACATATGGATCGCGCCGTCCAGCACATATCCAGAATTTGGTTTTCAGATGGGTCCAAGGTGTGTCTGGGCATGAAATGTAGTGTGTATAATTACGCCTGAAGTTATACTATTTTCCCATGAAACTGTGAGTTTGTGGGGGTCCAGACTCCTCGGTCTCTTTACACGGGAGCCAGGTCAATTAGCTCGTAAAAAGTGTGCAAAGTGGGATCCGAACAACTCTGTTCAATAAACCCCACGAACTTGAACCTATGATTCGACGTTTCTTAACTGTTCAGTATTTGTTTATTAAAGTCCTATATCTGTAGTATGGTGCCCTAGTATATGTAGTTATAATTTCAAATAACAAATATTATTTTGGTATTATACCAGGTGTATGCATAAGTAGTTTCCGGTTTACCTCAGAGATGGCGCCAGCGAAAAGTACGCAGCGTATTCATTTGACACATACGTCATTTTGTTCGTCTGACATTAAACCAGTGAAAGACAACTTGAAATCGCTTGGATGGGACATCCTTCCGCACCCGCCGTACTCCCCAGACCTGGCGCAATCTGACTATCACCTCTTCGCATCAATGGGCACGCGCTCGCAGAGCAGCACTTCAGCAATTTAGAAGACGTTGGAAAATGGTTCGACGAATGGTTTGCCGCAAACACAACGATTTAACACAAAGAACTGGTAGTCACGCTCGGACACTGAAAAGTGTTAAAATAACACAGCCTTTTTTTACTGTGCGGCTTGTGTCATGTTCTAATAACTTACCAATTGTCAAGTAGTACCCATTTCCTTAAAATACATTATTAAATTGGCACCAGCAAACACTTGATCAGATTTGCAGATTCCGTTGCGATAAGAAACCTCTTTGCCTTTATGCGCATTGGCGAAAATCACACTGAAAGGGAAAAATGAGACCCTCCAACCATACAAAATTAATCTCTCGGTGTTTTTGACCGATACTTTCTACACACATCAGGAACAATGCAAACACTTACATATCTGAAACCTTACTAGATATATCAAAAACGTTTCCCAAAATTTTTTACAGTGTATAGTGTTATCAAACCCCATAACGTGTGCTTATTCTATTTATAATAAAAAATCCAATGGCTGTCGGCAGGAAAATCTGCCCGTACTAGTTAACACTAGAGACAAAGTCAGTTGATGGTACACAAGTTAACTTTGCACCCATAAATCAAAATTTTTCCTCTCATAGATTCAAATAAATGTATCTTCAAAGCCAGGAAACTCGCAATGACGCCACTGTGCTTCACAACTTCACAATGGTGGTATTCATTTTGAGAGTGCTCGCTAGTTATCACCATACTTGAGATATTCGAGGTATCACAAAGTACACAGTCAAAAAGGTACAATACTATGTCCTATGTTTAGTGCACTACAGCAATTTATTCTTTAAATCAGGGAATTTTGCATTTTTGTGCGTGTGTGGAAATAAGTTAAGTGCATAGTAAGAAAACAGGTTCTGTAAAATCTACCCGAACAATTATATTGCACTGAGAATAATCGCCACGAACGAAAGCAGCTTTTCTAAGCGGAAACTCATGAAGACCTATCTAAGGAACCGGCTGTCCCCTCTTGCTCTTCTATCTATAGAAAACGACGTTGCATCTATTCTGGATTATAGCAATTTGATTGAAGGTTTCAGCGAGAAGTAAAGTCGCAGAATTGGTCTTTAAATACTATAAAATATTTGTCTTACTATTCTAAAGCAGTATTTGTTTATTTAGTCAGAGGTAATGTTCAGATTTCTAACTATACGATATTGT
>JAGDQP010038804.1:0-10868 GCA_022664845.1 Lepisma saccharinum
GTATTATGAGTGCAAATCATTCAGTTTGAGGGTGTGATGTTGAACAGTGCTGTTTTAACAGGCGTGAAAGTAGTGTTAAATTAAATTGAAGAACTGTCATTACCTACTTTGTGTGTGGTGTACACAAAAATAGCTTTTATAGATAGATTTCAAATTGGAATATTTGTTGTTTCACACAAAATAAGCCTACATTAAGGGAAAATGATTTGAAACATCAGTTGAAGTATACGTTTGCCGCCATTAATTATTTATTCCTTTGTTGTGCTAAGTAGGGTGACTTGGGACGGCTTCAGAAATGCCTAACAACTAGAAGCGACCTCCCGGAGCTAGAAAATATAATGATTTTTCCCATGAGACATTGGAATGTGCAGTTCGAGATGTTTTATCTAAGAAGTTGTCACTACGTAAAGTTGAAAAGAAGTATGGTGTACCAAAATCAACAATTCAAAGAAAACTAATGAAACAAAATATTGTACACTTTGGGGGCCAGACAATGTTGACGGAAGAAGAGGAAACACGCTTGTTAAACTGCATTTTAGTGTGTGATAAATGGAGATTTCCCATAACTTCATGGTGATACAAACGTTCTTTTTCAACCCTAATTTAAATCTACAAGACGAATAGTCCTTGATTTTGCTGCTATACAGAAGCTCTACTTTGTTGGAAAATAGTGAAAAAGACTACTTTTATTGATTATTCTCTGTATAGTGAATTTCAGCCCAGGGAAGCATATACACTTTACATAATGTAATCATTTATAGAAGCAGACAGACAGATCAATAGTGTGGAGAGATGGTGAAATCGACCTTTGATATTAAAACAACTAACATATCACGTATGTGTGTGGGCTGAACTAAGACCATCAAGAAACACGTCGATTGACGTAAATCACTATCCCCCCCACCACCACCACCAACAACAACTCCCAGCTTCAGCGCATAGCGGCAATATCTATGCGATTGGCGTCAATTTCTGTGGATCTATCTAGGATGTCCGACCATATATAAAGGGTAGTTTGTCCTTGGACGAGCTGAGAAGCACCTTGATAGTGGAACCGCTAACATCGTCTATCTTACAAAGTAAGCTCAGAACGACTCCTCTCTTATTGAAGTTTTCACTCATAACTTAGAATTTCTAGTTATGACATTCTATCACCCAGCATATCGGGAACAATTGCTGGACTTAGCCATTTTTTCCCCCCTGTCTTGAGTTTTGTTGCATAGCTATTCATTAAAGTCAGTTCTTGTATTTTGTCAATATCATGAAACGTATATAACAACTTGAATTTTGTTAATCATGAATCTTAACTTGTAAATAAACTTCATTTTTATTCTACTTTAATTCTTGTAGTTCGGGTATTATTTGGCTATGCAGACTTCCTACTCCGAAACACATAATTCTTTTACAGGGAACTAGCAAGGTATAGTAACTAGTCAGCACTCCAGCTGATGTACTACAGTCTACGTCCTCATATTATAAAACGAAACCATTTCTACGAATGACTCTAAAACATGAGTCCAGTTTTAACTATTCAGGTTCTCTTCTCAACAAATAATACCTGAGTGAACGTATCAATGGGATATACGACTTGTGGTAGAAAGTTGTTTCGACAGGATGGGCCGACGGATCAAGAAATTTCGTAACAATTTTCATGGGAAGGACTGGGCACGACTGTTCTCGGCCAGGGACAGCGAACAACTGCTCGTGACGCACGTCCCAGGAAGTGCACAACTCAATTTGTGCAAAGAATGCAAAGAGACGGGGGTGGAAGGTGGGTCTCAAATTAAAAAAATATATATATATTTAATTAGGAATCAATTTAATCTCAAGTAAATACGTTAAGAAAGCTCACAGCAATAGGACAGTAACAATGATTTTCACCAACGTAAACTGCTTTCTCTGTTTTCATATGTTAATAAACTATACGAGTATGTTTTTACAGGCGAAGAAGAAACCACAAGAGAAATGTACCCCAATATCCCGAATGTTATGTAAACTTGTCATGTACGAAGTTAAATACGGATATAATTATATTGATGCCTTGTATCCATACTTAATTTTAAAAAAACAAGCTGACAAGGCTATCACACTTAACTTTATTTTAAAAACACAGCCAGCGTAACGGTTTCATTGTTCTAACAACATCTTCCTCAGACGACACATTTTTGCCCTATTTATTTAATTATTTATTCATTACGCATTTGTTTATCTAATATATATTGTGTGCCTCGATTATATTTCCTTGTTTGTTGTTTTCTGTTACTGTTAGTGTTTATGAATGTGTCGTCTGAGGAAGATGTTGTTAGAACATTGAAACCGTTACGCTGGCTGTGCTTTTAAAATAAAGTTAAGCGTGATAGCCTTGTCAGTTTGTTTTACTTAAAATAAAGTTAAATACATTTCAATTATATATATATGGGAGGGAGTATTTCCTAAATCCGTTTCCCACCAGTACTTGCACATGCGCAGAACATCGTCAATTGTTTCTTGTGAGTGACAGGATGTTCGAAGGTCAGACTGGGATCAAAAATAGGACAGATTCTGCACCAGGGTCTATTACTCTTGTCAGGTTTGGCGGGAGGGGGCGGGATTGGTCCAGTTCTGGTGAGAATCGTGTTGAGATTCGGAGGTCTGTGGTAGACTATTTTAGGCACGACGGGAAAACTCTTTCAGTTTCAGGTGACGCAGTGAGTATGGGGTGTGCCAGTTTGAGGAGCATTTGGAGGACCTGAAGGCTGTGGTGGTACTGGGTGAGAAGACTGGGAGCAGAGGGAGCTTCGCGGGGAGGCCGTTTGGAGTTAGGTGATTTCTAGCAAGGTCCAGTTGTTTACAGATGAGGTATTTGGGATATCCACGGTCAGTGAGAGCTGAGGAGAGGGTACTGAAATAATTTTGAAATAGGTCGTCAGAGGAACGGATGCGGGAGCCCAGGACTACAAGAGCGTATGGAACAGAACGTTTGACACGGTATGGATGGGAGCTGTTTAAATGGAGATACTTTATACTGTTGGTAGGTTTAATGTGAACGCCTATCTCAAGTCGACTGTCTATAGTGCTGTTACCGCCCATACAATTCATTTTATCTTATCAAGTCGACTGTTCAATAAAGAGTACGATTTTCTAACGGAAATTCCATCATCTCTCACTTTGAAGAGAATGCAAATAAAAAGAAGAGTTCCACGAGGAAATCAAAAGAAGCTAAAAATTTAAGATGAAGTTGTCCTGAGTGTTTAAAAATGAATGACGGCAGCAGTTTTCTTTTATGTGGCGATTCGTCGAAGGAAAGGACTTTAAATAGCCAGTGAAGATAAAAGCAGAAAAAGCTTGAAATATTTCACAAATTTTCCATGGACGGAACTTTCAAAAGTTGCAGTGAGCAGTATGCACAACTTTATACTATCCATGTCGACTTCAAAGTAGAAATGAAGAAACCAACCTTTGCCTTTTTTATATAAAGATGTGTTTGTGGAGGAAAGAGCAATATGTTGGACTCATCGACGTCTACCGAGAAAACGAAGAAGACTCCACATAAGGACGTGTGCAGTCCTCGCTTTCCTCAAACCAGAAGATGTATATGAAAGATTCGTCGAGATCTTTTAAGCTCATGCAACGTGGAAGCTTTTGAGTTTTTCGATACCAGACTGGAAAACGAAACAATCCCTTCCTCGTTGTGGAGTTGCTACCAAAGACGACACAGGACATCATAAAATAAACAGCATTCTTCGAAATCCTAACCCTAAAGTGAAATATGTGGCAAAACGTTTGGAGACGTAATTCACCAACCAAGCAAAAGTATATGATAATGGAGTTGACTCTGGAGGGAAAGAAAAGCAAATTCCAAGAAAATTATGTGTGAAGATGGACGAAAGAATTAAAAAAAACTGTCAAAAAGTACGTGGAAACGGGCAACAGCATGTCTTGCTTGAAAGCCATTTCTTATATACAGAAACTAGAGTAAGTTTCTTGTTTTCACTGGCGAGTTAATTTTTTTTGACACTGGCGAGGTATATACACTCACATTCAGAAGGCGATTCTAGATATTCTTGCTCGTGCTACTCGAGAAGTTATAGTGAAACAGGTAAAGGTTTATACTTCGCTCTGATGGCAGACAAAACTAAAGACATTGGTAAAACCGAACAAATCAGTTGTCGTTTGCTTTTACTTGGACGGCAATCTTTATGAAAGATTTTTAGGTTTTTGTTCAACTATTTCACGTTCTGCAAGATCGCTACTTTTATACGTTAAAGAAACTTTGTATGAATGTGGTATAAAATGTACAAAATTGTATCGCACAAAGTTACGATAGTGTCACGAAGAGATCAGTCAACGGTGTTCAGTCTCTCTTCAGTAAACAAGTTCCACAAGCGACATGAACTCACTGCGCAAATCACTGCCTTAATCTTGTTATTCCTTGATATTTGTAAAAATGTGCAAAGTATCTTTTTTCGTGTGTCTGCAAAAGCTACGTTTTCACGTCCGGGTCTGCCATTCATGCCCTTTTGATAGCATTTAACGCGAAAAAGGGGAAATATACTGTTCAGTTGAAGGCTTTAAGTAAGACAAGATGAATCTGCCAATCAAGCAGTCAACGGATGCTGAAAACGCGCGTTACCTGCAATTATTATTATGTTAATATAGCAATTATAGACCTGTCGATGCTAGAGGAACTTGAGCACAAGGGCTACCTAATTCAATAGACATGGAATTTTTGGTACATTTATGCAATTTTAGTACTATTATCAAAGAAATAAACAGTTTCTCGGGTGTTTCAGAGCAAAGAATGTGACGTCAATCAAGCACACTTGCTGCTGGAAAGTACCACTGCAATTTGAAATTCCAGGCAAGATTTCACTAAAAGATGGTGGGAAGCAAATTCATTCGTTGAAAGAAGAAAATGCAATTGAAGAAATAAAAGCAATGAGAAAGTGTAGTCTGACAGAGCACTTGGCAAAATTTGTTGTGATGGAGCAGTGTAACGTAGAAGTAAATATGTCAGAAGATGATTTTTATAAACATTGTTTCCTTCCCATTATTAATACAATCTTATTTGAATTGCCAAACAGATTCACAAACAATAATTCCCTTGTAACAAGTATGGTTTGTTTACATCCAGAATGAAAGATCTGTCTGAATCTAGAGAAACTTCGTCCACTAGTTAATCACTATGGCTGCGGTAAAAGAAGTGTGGAAGCCGAGGTTAAGCGAATTCCCAAAACACCAAAACGCTTTGAAAAGGAGAACGACACTATTATTGATGATGTATTCAAATTTCCTTGAGCAGGATAAAATTTCATTTCCGAGATGCACAAACTCACCACAATTTCTATCGTGACACCAGATTCAAGTGCAGCTTGCAAACGTATGTTTTCATGCATGCATCATTTGACATCTTATTTGCGTTAACAGAATGGGTAATCGCCGTCTCAGCAACTTAGCCGTGCTGGTTGCTGAGCGAGATATCACCAAGTATTCTGGATGTAGACGATACTGTCAACAAGCTCGATGCTGCTCATGGAAGTCGACGGATTGCTTTGCGTTGACAGACGTAACAACTTCAGGTAAATAGTTATAACTTTTGTTGAGTTTTCTGCCTTTTCTGTCCACCAACTTAATTTTACTTTGTGTTTCATATTTATAAAATATTTTATGTAAATTAATTTCCTAATTATGAATGCAGTTGTTAAATTACAATCACTTTTTGAATGTGCAAAGAAAACCGTTGTCGTAACAGCAAAGGCATTTACCTCAGATGATCAAGGCATGTAAGGTGTTGTATTTGCATATAGCTATGTAACTCATCCATGTACATAAGTCGCGTTTCAACTGATATAGGTAAATTCAATTCAACTGATACCTTGAAATTTTATAAAGATATTATATACATAGTATGTCCCACACCGCACCCCCCTTTTAACGGCTGCGCACCCCCTCAGTACCTGCATTCTTAAATTCTGGTGACGTCATTGTCCGGAAGTAACAGAATTGATATCCAAAAATGATACTCCATTCAGACTCGTCGTTCAAATAGAGAACCATAAAGCTGAACATAAAAAATTACTACTTAAAAAAAGACTACGGGCGGCCCTCATTAAAAAATGAGGTCATCCCTTGTCATATATTATAGTCGTATGTGACTTGAAAATTCAAAAATGGAAAAAGACAAATGAAATGAAATTACTTTCTCAGTACACTAGAGCTTAAAGCACATGGCATTAGCTTCGCTGATTAAAATCAGTTGAACTACCTCATGACAAAACTACACGAGTTTGAAGTTAGCAGATGTCACCAAAATGATACGTCTAGTATTACGTAACAGAGTAAATTATAGTTTAACAACAGAGGACAATGATGTTACTGCTGATAACTAATAGAGGAAAATTAAAAGATAGCGTATGGCATGTCAGTTATTTCTTCTCGCCTTTAGTATCACAAATTTCTGAGTTATTAGCTACGCGAAACACTACTAATGAAGGAAAAATGATTTCTCAGTGGTATTCAATACTTTTCAAGTAGTAAGAATAGATTCATCTGCAGCAGATATTATTTGGTCAGTCCCATCAATTAAAATTTCAATCACTCTATCTGGAACCGATGTTTCAATTACAAGATCGCCATCGGATAATAAACTAGGATCACCAATATTATCGCACATTTCTGTCTTACCACCACCGTCATTTTGATCAATAACCATCATGTGATACGACATAGGGGATTGCGTCGTATTGTCACACACTACTTCCCCTAAATTACTTATACTTTCACTATTATTAACAACTATCATTTCACACTTAGAACTCGAGGGATATAAATCGACGTCCGTTTCAACGATATTCAAAGAATCCATGTCTTCTTTGTGCACATTTATTGTTTCATACACGACTAACGATTGATCAACTGACACTTCACTGGTATTGTCCGACATTTTTCCTTCCTTCACAACACAATCGTCTCTCTTTTGAAGCCCTATGCGGTTGTCCCCATGGGCTTTGGTCGCATGAACAACCATTTTATTACGGTCTACAAAGCCCTTGAGACAAACATCGCAATTGTACGGATACTTTCCAGTGTGCTGTACCAGATGCTTCTTGAGGGACCAACTAGCAAAAAATTTCCGCTCACAGTGCGGACAGCTGTAGCGTTGTTCCCCCGTGTGTCGCCTCCTGTGGGTGGCTCGGTGGTGGGCGTGGCGGAATTTCTCTCCACAGTACTCGCACTTATAAGGATATGGGTCATCGTGCCACCGTCGATGTGACCAGTAAGTACTTTTATAATAGAATTTCTCACCACAGATATCACATGTGAACCTGGTTTCTTTCGTGTGAGTAGCGTTGTGTTCAACTAATCGTTCTTTCGATGAAAATCCTTTCCTGCAAAACGAACAATGAAATTTATAGACGCCCATATGGTGAGCCATATGAGAAGCGAATCCAGTTTTCGTTTTAAACGTTTGCCCGCAAATATCACACATCTTGGGATCTTCTGTCTTTTGGTGCCTTATTTCATGTTCTCTTAGGCGAATGGGATTCCCTATTTGCTTACCACAAACTCGACAAAAGGGTTCTCTATGGAAAATGTTCCGATGTTTCTTCAGCTGCTCTTCTGTCCAAAATGACTTCTCACATTCACTACAGGTTAGTCCTACTCGCTTTTTTGTACAGAGTGTACAATGATCTGATGATATCTTAGCAGGTGTGAACGTTTTATGACACGATTTACACTTTGCTAGGCTACTTGATTTATGTTCTTCAAAGTGATGAGTCAATTCTACTTTTGTACTAGCTCTGAAAGAACACAGACCACACTCATACATTGTTGTCTTTTGTACTTTCGTTTCGATTTCTTGTTCAATGGACACATCACGACTGATAGTGTTCTTTTTATGGAATTGTAGCATATGGACTAGGAGATACTTTTTAAATGGGAACTTCTTCTTGCACTGATGACAACGGTAGTTGTGTTTATTCACTTGATGAGTTTGTGAATGTTTTAATAATGCTATTTTGTTACTCGTCTCATACATACACTTCCTACACTGAAATTGTTGTATTTGAATTTCTACTTCTGATGACGGCATTTCTTCATTCTCAACCACAACTTGATACTCACTTGAATTCTCTAGTTGACAAGAGCTCGTTTCGTTACAGCTGTTGCCTCCCACACTTTCTACTGGAAAATTTAACTCGTTTGATTGATCAAGCTCAGACTCCCCATCACACGGAACAGAAATATTTTTAACAATGTACAATGAATCGCTAACGTTGTCTGAGTTCTCACTAGAGACCTGCTCTCCGGACATTTCCCTATGTTCTTGTAAATGACTGATCAAATCTCGACCTTTGGAGAAAACATTAAAACACACCCCACACTTCAAAACTTTGCTGGTTTTATGAGTTCTCATGTGGTTATTAAGAGAATACTTCTTATCGAAAGATTTCTTACAAATTGTACAGGTAAAGCTTTTGAAAACTATATGCTCTCGACAATGATCTCCATACAAAGTTTTGTCTGCCGTGCGAAACTTGCAAATATTACACTCCCATGTTTCCTTGTCTTCCAGAGTGTACTGATGGTCGTTGACCAAAGATAAGAAATTACTTCCGCTTTTATCACCCACAACAATAACTTTCTTCTGTTGTTGTTCTGTTACCGCTGGTAATCGATTTTGATTGAGCGCAGCCTGCCGATGCATGAATGATTTCACACCACTACATGAGTAGATATGTTGCTTTAGATCAATTAAATATTCACTTCGAAAAGTGCAATGCACACATTTATATGAAAATGCGCCAGGTTTCTTTGAAATAGATTTATTGTAACCTATTCCCTTACCCGACGTCTCAGCATGTACACGATCTTCAGTATTTGAAATGTTCTGGGGTTCAACAGATTTCTGCGCCATTTCTGTGTTCTGCAAATAAATAAAGAAATAATTATATAAATAAAGAGTTCTATAAACAACTATACAAAGATAAATTTAGGGAAAATTACGGTATAACTTCCTTGGATGGAGCTAACTTTACCTTATAGCTGTATTAAATTATGTATATTTGTTGACTTACGTTACGTAACATGGCAGTGCAGGAAAATTTAATCTCATTCATTTTCAATAAATTTTTTAAACGATTTAATAATATAGGCATTTTTAAATATACTTTACTTTGGTGTAATCTAGAGAGCCATTTTCTAGGTAAAAGATAAATGTATCCCCAGTGTGACGCGCACACGCCATGAACGTGGAAGTAGCGCTCCACATATGTTCGACCTACGACACGATGTGAGGTGGGGTGGTCAGTCCCATGGTCGACTGCCTTTACCTCCCAAGGTGCCCACGAATTTAAATGAATTTTATTTATAACCTTTAGGCACCTAAGGCTCAGGCCGGGAGGGGAGAGGGAAGGTGTCATCAGGGCCTATGTTGAAGTTGCCATTCCAGCATTTGCTTGGTGCGACTGAGGAAAAACCCTGGACAAATCTCAGTCAGGATGGTTGGCCGCTGGGATCGAACCCACGGCCACCCGAATGCTACGCCAATGTTCTATCACTGAGCTACGGCGGCTCGTAAGGTGCCCACGGACCACCAAAGACACTTAGGTACGCAATTTGATAGGAGACTGAGTGCACCTCAAAGGGCCAGGTATGGGAGCACTGAAGGAAAGTTTCCAGCGTTCTGGCCGGGTACTATTATTATTATTATTTTTCACCGTGGGTTCACGAGGCTTATCGTGAAGGAACATTCAATGACACTAAAGGAAAAGGCAAGATAACTTCATTTCTTGAAAAATAATGGAGGAAAAGGATAAAAAAAAAAAGTAAACGTACCTGAAAAACAACGCTATTTACTAGAATACATTACGTAAGTAAAGTTTATTTAAAAGTGACCTCTCGCGCAATAATGTAACTTTTAAAAATATTTACTTTTATTGAATATTGTAATTTTGCCTGCATACCTGGGGACTTTAAGGATAGACAAAAAGTAAGTAAAAAATGTATTTTTAGTATTGGAGACAATCGAACGTGAAGATTTTAACACACAAATGGTCACAAGCGGCAGAAACCCAGCCGGCCAAAATGATCTGTAATACCTTACAAAACACACTAACTAACGTTAGTATTTATGCAGTAGACGCGTTCAGTGTAAACACACAGTAGATGATAATTTAACTGGTGCATGTGTAGAGAATATTTTACCGGGACTTAATCATGCGACGCTGTCACAGCGAGCGTCAGATGAGAACCACGCTCGAGCTTGAATGCAAGGCAACAGACCAACATGTGATATGTATCACTAAAGTGACCCTTCCTTACTACCTTATCTTGCCTCCACAACAGCTGGATTACAGGACATCGCTACAAGCCCCGGCTGTTGAGAATGAAGAAAAGAATTATGCTATCAAATTTCGTGTCAAACTACAAAAAACAATGGAAATATGTCCAAACATTAAAATAACATACACTCAGATGCTTTTCCAAGCCTACGTTTTCCGCTGGCACAAAGCCCTTTTTAGATGACATGAACCAGGTGTAGAATAGACAGTGTTAGTAACAATGAAGAAAACTTTGGAGTGGGTGAGCTTTGACCAAATTTAATACGTAAATAACGATACGAATGGTAGCAAATAACTGAAAAGTCATCGACCTGTGCATAAAAAGATTCTCCAAGAACCTCAGCCCTCAAACAAAAGGAAGTTCGAAGGAGGAGAGAATGTTTGGACATTGGTGGCCGTATTCAACACGACCTCAATTATTATGGTACTTCAACTTCTTCTATCAGGTTGGTACGAAAATAGAAACTAATGGCGCAAACTATACAGCACCGACCATTCAACACACAAAAACGTTTAATCAACAAATTATTCATCATATGATGA
>JAGDQP010038805.1:0-18005 GCA_022664845.1 Lepisma saccharinum
GAGGATCAACTTAGTCTTCGGGGTTCAGTTGAAAGTTGTTATTTCAATCTTCCTTTCGCTCGCTTTCTGTGCACGTGGTCACGGGCTCAATTCCCACCAGGGTCCATTGAACGGAGTGGTTCAGAGCCCACTTTACCAAAAAAAATGTAGGTCCCGTTCTTAGAAGCTCACCAGCTCGTTTAGGACGTTAATAACAATTCACTCAATCCGCTACAATTAGACTGGCCAATCCCTGAATTCGACAAATAATAATAATAATAATAATAATAAATCAATAGTGAGCACTTTACACAGCAAAGAAGTACTGGTGTAAATTAAAACAATTTTGACTACCCGTTTTACTTTTTTGTGTTATCAACAATTCAACACCATTATATTTAACACAGCGCACATTTCACCCCAGTGATTGTGCTTGAATGGCAACACGTCAAATTTAGTAATCAAACAGTATTGAATTAACACCAGCATTTTTTGCTGTGTACCGCTGGGTGTCCTTTGTTCTCATTCCAGAAAGAACTTGCCGTATACATCAGAGACTAGTTACAAAATATATGTTTAACGAACTTAGTATGTTCTCGTTGATGTCACAAAGAGTTGAACCATGCGAAAAAATTACTATTTTTCCTTCATGAAATTACTATTTTTTCATCGTAATAAGAACATACCACAGAGAGATTGAAACATGCGATAAAGTCCAACCTTTACGAAGTTCCTGCGTTATCTAAAGTCCAACCTTTACGAAGTTCCTACGTTATCTGAGAAAATACTACGTAAGTAATAGCGAAACAAGGCCAGATAAGTAGAAGGTTGTAACAACATACTCTACTGTGATCCTGCATACGTAATTTTATCCCAAACGTACGGGTTACATCATCAGTAGCATCTCCATGCAAATGTGGATTGCGCTTCCTACTCATGGGAAAGCCCAGTTCCATGTGGTCCACACTACTTATGACGTTTGGAATACCACTACATACACAGAACCGCAGTACATTACAGAACATCTTAGTACTGTTCAAATGGTAATCTAATCGCCAGTAAGAACGTTTCAAAGATACTTTGATTTTGTTTCCATTAAATAATAGATTTAAATACTTTGGAAAGGGCCTTCAGCAAAGCCAAGCTAGTTGTGTAAACAATTAAAACGAATGATTTTCTGTTGCCAAAACACGTAAAACCACTCAATATATCGTTTGTGTAACTGGACTACTATTGTTTTAAGCATCTTAAGTTGTACGACTCCATTTGGCCTCTGACTCTAAAACCAAATTAATGTGTAGTTAGCAACAACAGCAGGTGTTTTCTTATTGGCCAGTCGAAGTAGCTATTCTCTTTCAAATTCGCAACATCTGAACTTGCCTAACGTCGTACTATCGTGTGCTTGCTTCGACAAGATTACTTAATTTGTGATGTTTGGATACTTTCCTAATTAAATTTATTGTTGCAATCGAGTTTCGAAACCATACACACCGCAGCGGATAGCTAACTCTGTTCGTAACCCTGAAGACTAAAATAGTTGTGCCAAAGTTGATCCTGTCTTCTGTATCTCCGCATCATTCACTAAATATAAATGTTGGATTAATTAAAACTCTATTTTCGAAAGTTTGGTTCGGGTTGGTGAGGGAAGGGGAAGAAACTATGAAGTAAAGCGGAGGTTACGATGTTGCCTCTTTCCTTCACTTCTGAGTGTTCGTGAGAGCGCGGCTACCTTCTCAAGCATCCTTCCTTGACGGGAGTGAAAAGGGCGTTTTAATGCGCGACCGGATCCTTCCTCACGAAAGACATGCCCCGTACGCAGGGTCAAGTAGAGATATGAATTTTGGCAACAATGTGTGACATGACTAACACGTCACTACGTAACCATAGCAACGGGGATATGGAACATAGATATACCTTCTTTTCATATTAGGAGTTTAGTCTCAATTTTGAAATAAAGTTCAGGTCCAAGGATTCACACAATCACTACTGTGATCTGCGGCTTTTTCATTTGAAACATTAACATTGTTTTCGGTAAGTAAACCGAGTACTTCAAAGAAATCTCCTGAGACGTCTCACGAACACCTCCCTCTCTCCATAATCTAGATAGGCGAATATCGTAGACTTGGGAATAACATAGAGATTAGAATTTAGCTACGAATAGTTATACATTTGTATTTAGCTACGAATGACCAAACTGAACGAATGACCAAACTGACAGCAATAGTTTTAGTCGGCGAGCATAACTTCCAAAGCACGGCATACGGAAACCTGAATATGGAACCAGATTATAAGTATGACGTACAATTGGTCTCATGGACTGTGGAGGGACGGGGCAGACTTCGCAGCAGCAGAGTTTGATCAGGGTTCACACCTTTCTGACCTTCTCAGCATCGAAGTTTTTTTTTTTTTTTTGTGCGTGTGTGTGATCGATTTAGAGTTTATTTTATGAACTGAACCGGCAATTTATGGACCCAGATCCGTCACGTTTCAGAGATGCCTCCGGACGATCATTCTTTCGGGGCCAGGCATGGAAATGGATCTGCCAGGATTTTAGCTGAGGTATCATCCTGGATTCGCCTGCTGGAAAAAGAGGAGATCTTTGGGAAATTTCAGTCGAGGTGTCCGTCAGTGGGGTTTGAACTCTTATCCGAAGTCCACTGCCGATCTCAAGTTCTTAAGCACCGATTCGTTGATAAAACCTTTTCCACTACATCTCAGCGGCTGGATACGTTTCGCTCACGGGCAAGTAAGTTTAACATATATAAAGTCCTATTTAACAATCCGATATAATTCCTGATCCACAAAGAATTCCTGATTTTCGTCCTTGTAAACAATTAATAGGCCTAGTAATTGATCATAAGAAAGGCGTAACTCAGAAGAGGAAGAAGAAAAAACAAGGAACGAAATGAAAATCATCTGCTATAATTCTAACAAAGAAATTTCCAAAGCCACAAAATCCTGAGGCTGTCAAAATGGTTACTGGTCACGGGTTTAAGTCCCGTGAGATCAACTGAACGGAGTAGTTGAGAGCCAACATTGCCTTCTTTAGAAGCTCACCAGCTTATTTATGACGTTAACAAGAACTCTCTCACTTCAAAGCCACATGCATAATTTCATTGCTCTTTAGAGACGCATTCTTTTCTCCCGTGCCACACATTCTACCGCGAATCCTTTACATACATATTTTGACATTACATTTCTTACTACAATCGTAATTGTGCCTCCATATCAATGCCAAACATCTCTATTGTTTATTTATTGTAGTTGTGTGTTTATCCTAAAGCTTAAAATAGTTACTGCTAAGAGAGCCCTATAAAAGGCTCCTTGGAAACACTAATTAAAAAAGTCCCATGGTTCTCAATCGCTTCTTTCTAAAGAAAAGAAACAATGTTGCGGACAGATTAAAACCACCAATATGAAAACACAGCCCCTGTGCGGTAGACAACCAAACTTGCACGTATCAATACGTAGAGGGAGACAGAGCTGAAACCAGGACATTTTTGGTGACCCGGTCCGAAATTTAACCCGGTTTTGATCCGAATGACGCGACTGATCCGGTGACCCTGTCTTGACTCAAATGACCAGGCTAACTTTGTGATCCGGCAATCCGATGATCAAATCTTAACCCAAACGACCCAGTGACCCAATCTTGACCCAACGGTCCTGTCTGGACTCGATTTGACCTGGTCTTGTGCTTGTGGCTTGAATCAATGAATATTTTCATTTGTGAAATTCAAAAATTCTTTCAGAATAGCCTTTCACGAGGGGAGAGATATTTGCACAACTCCGGGGGTAATTTTGTTCTTTCCGGGAATACTTCTTCCACACGCTTTTACTATTGCTAGGAATTTTTCGACATCATATTTGCCGTGCTCTAGGAGCTAAAACCCCGTTACCGGTTACCCCTGAAAGAAACCTTGTTCAGAGGCCGAAGTCACAAGGAAATAATGTTAATAAACTACTTCGCCCTTCGGGTCATCGAGTTAAAATCGGATCACCGGCTCTCAAACAGAGAGAGACCCGCTCAAAAACTTGACACGCGGTCGACCCGTTGCAGCTGTGGCGGGAGAACTTACGAGTTTTACTACTTTTAGGGATGGTCTTGATACTTAAAATTCCGATAAAATCAAAGGTTAACTAACAAATTTTGTCTGCAACCAATATCACCTTTACAGGTTCTAATTCTCATTATTTGCAACATAGAACTCTGGCTAGGACAAGAAGAAGAATTTTATTCACTTGTAACAATTAGATGAAATAAGAGATTGGAAATACGTTATGTTACATCATTTCTTTTTCGGTTTTGAATTCCTTCGTACCTCAATACCTACCGACTTCTTTCTTTCTTTCGCTGAAGACAGCTGTATTTGCACAGTTCCCTCTCCCAGTCCGACAGAATTATTGTATTCATACATACATATATATATATAGTAGACATTTAATACTACATTTAGCAACACTGGAAGACTGAATAATCTCAAAACCGCGCTTTTTTCCTCTTTCCGTTTTTTTTAATCATATCGCGAAGGTCACTCTAAAACACAAGGAACAATCAACTCTTTCGTCAAGCGAGAGACAGACAATAGTATGCTCGTATGTGTGAATTCTTTCAATGAAGTCATCGAGATCAAGCAAAGGAATATTGAAGGTGTGAACATTTTTTTACTCGCTTTTTAAATGTATAATAGCGAAATACCGCCTCAGCATTGAACCAGTACCATCTGGTGTTTCTAACGGAAAAAGGTGGGGTCTATCGCAGTACATTGCCCCAAGTTACGATAAACTGCGCGCCATTCATAAAGGCAGAGTTGCCATTTTCGAGTTTTAAAAAGAATATAATTTGAATTTATTTGTAGCCTTTAGGCATCTTTGGCCCAAACTGGGATATAGCAGATGCGGAAAGTATCTACCAGGACCTTAAGACCCTATACTCGCATTCGCCTCGTTAAACTGAGGGAAACCCTGGGAAACCTCACTCAGGATGGTCGGCCACAGGCTTCAAACTCGTATGCGTAGCCACTGCCGATCCGAAGTCCGCGAAGTTAACGGTTCATTTGACATCGGTGACCCGCAAATATTTGTCGGACCAATTAATTATTTTCCAAAACCGGGAACTATCTGGGAACTCTACGCCAGGATAGTACCTCAACTAATGCTCTAGACTTCGCTTCCATGAACGAGATTCCAAGAACTGTGCGATTTCTGAATTTAAATATCGAACATCGACATTGCTGACAAATCGAATTTTAATCAAACGATATATTTTAAAAAATCATTGTAAATCGATTGTCGTTCATATAAAAAATAGTTGGAAATGGAAAATCGATCAAATCGGAAATTCCATCAATATCCTTATTTTCTCGATATCGATATTTCAAAATATTGGTAAACTGATATATCGAAAAATCGCAGAGCCGTACTGTCAAGCACAACAGTTGAAAGTTTTAAATTTAAATTTTAAATAAAGATGGGTTAGATCAACATCTTGAAGTTCATCAATAGATTCCGAAAGCAATGCAATAAATCACGACTGCACTATAAAATCATAAGGCTCGGCAAATAATTTGGGCAAAATAGATGAAAGTGAATGAAGAACATTGTTATTGAGGCTAAAATTAAAAGGACTTGAAAGTAGCCTCAGAATGAAACGTGTGGGTAAGGTTAATAATACAGGGTGAACGTTTAGCAACGCAACCCAGCACTTCTCGGCCGGACTTCGCGTTCTTGACTCAACCTTTGCCCGCCCGCCAATCGGATCGTGGTTCTTCGGTGACCTTAGACCAAACGCACGTTGGGGTTATAATCATAAAACTTTCAACGCCTGGTAGTGCCGGATGTATTGAAGAACAAGCTTCATTATTACTATAAGTTATATAAAATTTGTGAAGAGAAATATGATATCTATTCAGCACTAAACAGCGCAGCGTGCAGTCATGGAAGAACTACGGGCCGAATAACGAGCGGGGAATAGGTGAGTAAGCGCAAGCTCGACCGACAAGCGCTGCGTTGCGTAGACAAACGTCTTTCCTGTATAATGTCGTACAAAGGACTCCTACGAAGTAGAGTTGAAATGTCAAAGAAGTTTCAAATTCCAATTCCAATCACCAAGACTGTCCGAGAACTCTTTCCCTAACGTACTAAGCAAACACAGCGATCACTTACACTTCCTTACAACGAGTAGTTCGGAATACTTGCACATTCTTCTCGTGTACCCATTGGATGGTATATATCAAAATTGAAATACGCTGTGCCGCTCAGATAAGTGCCATCCAATATAAATAAAATAAACACTAACGCTAAATTCCCTTGGCTCAACACCTCATTGCCAGATTCTTGTGGAGAGCGCGACGACTCCTCACCACCACTTTATCAAGACCGAAGATCGTGTCATTACAAAAAGCTGTTGTGCGAATGAACCTCTATGCTCAACTGCTGAAAAAATAATTGAATTGAATTTTATTTATGGCATTTAGGTATCTAAGACTCAGGCCTGGATAGGGGAGGGGAAAGGATTCGAGAAGGTGTCGGCCAGGACCTATGTTCAAGGTGCCATCCCGGCATTTGCCTGGAGTGACTGATGAAAACCCCTGTAAAAACCTGTCAGGATGGTTGCTCGCTGGGATCGAACCCATGACCTCTCGAATGCTACGCTAACGCTCTACCACTGAACTACAGCTGCTCGGTGCTAAAAAATTCTGGTTCGAAGTTAGAGGGAACCAGTGGTAACAGGAGACGGGAAAACCAATCGGGAACGGTACTCTTGGTATTACTTTTTTTTAATGGTAGTTGCAGGTTCATTGTCCTTTCTCAACGGTGAAGTCCAAACACTACCTTTATGACGCTTAGAATGAAAAAGAAACGATGAAAACCATCAACTGTTTTTATAAACTAATCATTTAAAAAATGGATTATCAAGCGGTGACACGCTGTAATCAACCACATCCGCGTCTAACGTACGTACCACCAACCACCAAAGAGAAACAAAGTTGTAAAAAAAATATAAAAAAAATGTAATGATTGTATGTACATGGAAGTATTATCACGCATTCGCTTACAATGAAACGGGATAACCGAAGATGCGAGGAATATCACGATGACCTTTCCCGAGGTTTCAATCCGGGACCTTCTGGATGAGAAAAAGGCACTATATAATTCCGTCAGCCCACTCATTCTAGATTCTACATGTGAACGAGATTCTCTTAGGTATTTATTTTTTCTCTTTCTTTTCCAGTCTATATAATCTCCATAATCACATTGTATTGTGTGCTTCGCGATCTACAAGATTTGTTTTAAATCACAGTGTCGGTCAGTCTCCCTTTCCCCACCGGCTACCACACATTTCCCAGCAAACTATTACACCTTCAAGGCCAAGATTCTCTTATACGAAGGACAAATAGAGTTTAAAAAAATAGATCATTTTCTAAGTGTTCAAGAAAACACGAAAGTAATTTAACAATAAATGATATGAAAGGTGTCAGGCTAAGCAAAGGCTGAACTGTTGATTCAGATCCAGATTCGGATCTCGAAGCCCTTTTTTCCCGACCTCCACGGTTTGATCTGAAATTGAATTTCAATGAATTTTTAGTCTTTTGGTATATTTGTCTGAGGCCGGGTTTCATAAGATGTCAAGAGTAATGTGTGAAAATATTGTGTGTACACACTTCACTGGTTGAAATGAAAAAATAAAAAAATAAAATAAAAATGCTAATATACCACAAGTTTACAATTTATTTTTTTGTAATTATATAATTATATGGAGTAACAGATAACCATGCTGTCTTACTGCCCAGTTTGAATTTATTTCTGCCCTCTACCCATCTATGCCTCAGGCCGGGGTAGGGTAAGGGAAAGGAATTCGCCAGGGGCAAGCTGACGGTATTATCCCGGTATGAGTTTGGTGTGACTGAGGAAACCACCTGAAAAAAAAACTCAATCTGGATTATCAACTGCAGGTATTTACCAAGATCTCCCTGAATGAGAAGTCAACGCTCAACCAATTGAGGTACGACCGCTCGATGTTACTGTCCTGTATTACTCATACTCAACAAAGGGGGCGTTCAAGTATTATGTAAGCATTCAAGGAGGGGGGTTAATCTTTGCTTAGTTTTACTCATAAGGAGGAGAGGGATCAGAACAATGCTTACGTAAGGTTCGCTTGAAAATATAGACTTATTAGTGTAGATTTAAAGATAAAACCGTTTTTGGACTACACAATAACGATAATAATAATTGACGAATCTTACGTCAGCACAAGAGGAGAGGTCGGATATCTGCTTATTTTTGTTTACAAGGGAGTACGAAATCTCCAAAAGCGTGCTTCTCCAATATGGACCGCAAAGGTGTTTTTATTCTTATATTAGCAACAATCCGGACCCTAGAAAAAAAATAGCTGAAGACCCCTGATTTTGTTGATTTGCTACTGTTATCATCATCAATCACTGGGGCCTTCAACTTAATGGGTTAGTTAAGCTCTAGTGGTTTGCGTTAGGTTAGTTAATGGTAGGACCGGTTGATCGTACTCACCCTGAAGTCTAAACTGGTTTTGTTCCCACTTACCCGTAATAAAATACTCATTCCATTCAGTAACTTTCATCATCTCATCATTTCTCTAATTCCAGCCTTTTCTTAAAACCACAAAAGAAGCGGCTGTTGAACATGAACACACCTCCACCCTCAAGTACATAAATTGTAAAAAAAAAAGGGAAGTATAGTCGACGTCAAAGTGCCATGCTGCCCTACCTTTTTTTTTTATTTATTTATTTATTTATTTATTTTTGAAAACTGTAGAAAGATAATACTCAATTATTGGAAATTAGGTACCATGGTGCTTATGAAAATCTGTGATATGAAGTTTCAAGTGTTTTAAAGAATTAATTTTTAGCTACGATCTTTGACAGCCAGCGGAATTATGATGTCATAAGTTGGACCATCAAATAACTAAGCTAGAATTATTGAAGTCTTTAAAAAAAAACTTTTAACTTCATATCACAAAGTTCCATAACCGTCACCTACTTTCCAAAATTGCAATACAGGTTATCGTCTTTTTGTAATTTTCAAAAATCGAAAAAAAAAGTTGGACATCATGAAAAGGAGCATTAGGCCATTCCTGTTAAAAAAAAATTAAAAAATTCTTGTACAATTATCGTACAAAATAACATTTACAAATTTCTCATTAACTAATTGTATCGAAATTTATGTAAAAGCTTATTTAGAGGCTAGGAGCTCGCATTATAAGCCAACTAATTAAAGATCATTGGCTTTTAAGTGTTACATCAATTTGATTTTTGATGTATGGTTTTCATTGTTATTATTATTATTATTATTATTCTTTAATAGGCTCAACTGGCAACTCCTGTATAAGGCCGTCACGCCTAAAGGATGACGTCCCTCGGCGATCAGTCTTCAGAGAGCAGGAATGAGCAAGACAGGCCAGGGCGTCACTTGAAGTACCAGCCCGACATTCGCTAGTGAAAAACCTGGAAAACCTCAGTCAGGATGGCTGTCTGCGGGACTGAACCTGCCTGCTTCCCCATTGCCGATTCGGAGTCTGCGACATTACCGATTGGAGTATGGGTTTAAGTGCATTATTTTATTTTTTATTTATTACGAAATGAAAACTCAAATTCACAGAGATAAAAATACGTGTCGTGAAAACATTAATTGGGAGTGATTTCTTTAAGTAAAATCGTTGAATTTTTTATTTGAATTTATTTACGGTCATTAGGCATCTTTGGCTCAGGCCTGGATGGGGAAGGTGTCGACCGGAACCTTACTTTACCATCCCGGCATTCGCCTGGTGAAACAAAGAAACTCTGGAAAGCTCTATCAGTATGATCGGCCGTGTGCTTCAAATCCACGTACGTACCCATTGCTAATCCGAAGTCTGTGACGTTACTGCCTGGACCACAGAGGCTGTATCTTCGTAACCAGGGGTGTAAAAATATCGGTATAGTGATGGACTCTACCACAAACTATTGTCTAAGTTTTATCCCAGATAAAGGAATGTCTGTAAACTACGGAGATATTCAAGAGCAAATCTGAAATTACTCCAACGGTTGTAAATGTAATCTCTATCGCATTCGTCTACTGGTAATTTATTTGTAAGTTGAGACGCTGTCAGGACAACATGCTTAACAACCAGACCACAACCTACATTCAAAAGATAATTGCGATCACCGGGTTCGAGAATCGGCGTAGGACAAAGGCCTGGATGAACAAAGAACGTTCATTCACTCAAGGCGCTAACAGGGACCGGTTTCAAGCTCAGTCCATAGCGGATGCTGCGAAGAAAGCGCCATTACGGATACACCAACAGCAGAACACCTGTGGGCATAAGCGTCAGTGCATTTATAGAACACATTCAATACAAGCAAGGATAGATTTCAGTTTCATTTTTTGTCCTGGCCCACTTCTTGAAAGGGGCGCGTTATTGGTACAGTATAACGGGTTATTACAGGATTTTGTTTTGTTCTGCTAGGCGTTTGGAAACTTTTGACCTGGCCCGGCAAGGCCAGGCCAGGGTCGAAATCCCCTCCTGAACACAAGAAAAGCTATCTTCCTCCTGATGCATACCTAGGCCTCTGATTTCTCTCTTCAGAAATCACTCGTGCCGTGTTGGTATTTGGCTAAATGCCATGCATTGAAGCAGCTCGATAGTTCGATTCTTGTTAAGGACCTCTTTCAAAGCACCCACCTGCCATTAAATACATTGGTGCAAAAAAGATATAAAGTTACACAAATTCGAAAAAAAAAAAAATCCGTTTAAATTTGTCTCAAAGCGTCTAAAAAATTAAACCAAGGTTTAGCAAGGCAATGAGACGCGCTAAGACATTTCTGGTCCAGCGCTTTGGAGAGGGGTTTAGGCTTGGCCTGATTATGACATTACGTTTAACTTAAAACAAATTTTACATAGAAAAAAGGGGGGCATCTGAAATCCACACGATCAATTTCCTGGACAAGTCATTCGAGATGAGGAACAAATCCAGATTAAAACAAGACTAATACTCTCCATAAATCTTGTTTTAACTTTCCAGATACAAATGTACGAAACAGAAATGAAAGAACCGCGTTTACATTAAACTGGAACAGAGCGCGGGACCATCCCAAATCAATTAAAAGTGGATGTCAAATACTGTGTTCAGTTATTTGACGTATCAATCGTCTGAAGAATACCTGTATAAAACTTTCAAAACACGTGAACACGACAGTCTAGTATCAAAAGAAATGTGTATGTTTGCCTATTCGTATAAATATGTGTGAATATACATTTCCGCGTACCTACAGTATATTTTGTCTAATGATGCAAGCGAATATGCTGATTCTCCGCTGTTATTGTAACAAACATAATATTGTATTACAACATAAGGAAAGTATGTCCTCGATGTCCCGACAAAAAACATACCGCGCGACACGTGGTCCTTACACGGAGCTTCGAACCGCCGGCTCCACATAAGAGAAAAGAACAATTGAACATCACATCTCGTATCGCATCGTTTATCTGAATTCAAGAAAATATGCATGCATTATTACAGGCATTCATGTATACAATGTTGACATCACTTACCTTGATAATAATAATTATGTAGTGTCAGGTAGCGGGTGGTGGGTATAAATCACTCACCGGGTTTTCAATACCACTTTACACTTTAAACACACGAGGACGGATCTGAATGTGCTCGCGGCAGCACTTCACTCAGCGAGTTCCGCTCCTCGTTTTGGCGGGGAAGTTAGGAGCCACAGATTTCCGCCCCGATCCCCTCCCGCGAGAGATTCGTCGTTCGCTCCACAAACTGCACTTGCTTGATTCTGCTCGGCTCGGCGCGACGACCAACCCTGCCTCTCTCCTCTCGCCCCTTTGCTTCGCCTTCCTTCCTTCCGACAAAGTTACCTCCTCCTCGCCCCTCCGACTCTCGCAAACTCAGACTGTTACGACATCTTGCAGCAATCTCGGAAACTAAAGAAATACCGCTCTTTTCCCTCGCTTTTTTTCTTCCTATTTTTTCACTGCATTTTTTTTAATAAGGAAAAACCGTTCTTTGTAGGTCACAGAAGAATTGCAATGCATACGAAATATGGAACAATGGATGCAAGTAGAAAAAGCATAATACTGTTGGAAATTTATTTTAAAAAACTCAATTTAACCACACATTAAAACCAAAAATCATTATCCTTTCCCACCGCCGATAAGATAACGCCAGCGATCAAATCCACTTTCTTATTTATGGGGTGAAAAGTTAGATCAGCCTACGAATACATAGCGGCAACACATCGAACGTCTCGGGTTCTATACCAGACTGTCTTGCAAACGATTCTCGGATAACTTTACTACCTCGGCTTGAGGTCTCGGTTTCCAGGTTACCAAAAGTGTCTACACTCTAAACCAAACTGAAGCATGAATTCTAACTTGACTAGCTGACAAAACACTTTTGTTGAATGAATTTCAAGTCAGACTATGTTTATGCAAAGTTTTCGCGGATATTGATAAAAAAAATGTGCTGACCACGGTACAATAAGTGATACAGGTTTAACATACATACAACGTGGAACTGAAACGAAAATCTCACATCGTTTGCACAATACTGCAAATATCTATTAAGCGTTTTATCGATCACGGTGGAGATAGCACAAGTGATTGATACGTTAATTTCTTTTCTCTTATTTCTCTCTCTCTCTCTCTGTATTTTTTGTTGTTTCACTCTCAAACACAGAAAATAGCGAGGAAAGCGCAATTCAGTGAAACTTACCCGCGCAGGTAGGCAAAAAGCATTCACAGCTGCTTGCTGGGTTGACTATCAATACGGGGTTATATAAAAATGTAGTTCACAAACTCTTACGAAATCAGCAATGAATCTTGTCCGACGTTTAGAAACTCAAAACATTAAGTAAATTAGGAACTTTAAATGAACTTTAATTTGTCATATAATTTAGCTGTACAACAAACTTCAAATTTAGGAAAGTTACCCTGGGTTAAGTGGTTAAAGCCACACTATGAAGGTACTAGGAAGACCCGCAGGTTCCAGTCATAACGCCAGGTATTCTGACTGAAAATTTACAAGATTTTCTTCAGTCTCAATAGGCGAATGGCTGGATAGTGTCTAGGGCCTTATTCGCCATTCCTGCCCTAGAATACTGCTTGCCGTGGAATGTTATTTGTCCGCCATGATAAGCCTAGAGCAGAGCTGTCTATTTAGTCGGTAGTAAACAACTTTTTTTTTTTAATCTCATCGGTAAGTTATACGAAATTTCAAAATCTAACTCAACCATTGTGTCTGAGGAAACGTGTTGTTGTTCAAAGACATAGATATTGAATGTCGGAAATGACAATTTTAATTGATTTTTTTCTAATTTGTCTTTAATTGCATGAGACAAATACCACAATGGTACTTTGATAAATCGACTCACTTCATTCCTTGTCCCATATACAAAGCAAAGTGTGATTTCACGGTATGTAGACTTGAGAGGCAATTTAGGACATAAAATATAATAAAGTTGGAATTCTAAATTCCTCTTCTGAAAAATACATCATTGATTGATTGTAACTTTAAAAAAGTTAGAATATTGTGAAGTTGACATCAGTAGTGAGAATTCTTTGCGCAACACATCTTTTATGGTCTAGATTCTAGAATATCCGAGAAGAAAACTGACAAACTAAAACGTTAGACTTTACAGTAGCTTCTCGGTCAGGTTTCTAAAATAATGAAACAGAATGTGGCACTCTAAAACATAAACTTACTTTACATATGAAGACGTGTAAGTAATAAAAAATAAGTTCAATATTTTTTTTTTATTGTGTAACAGTTTCATCACTGCGATTTCCCTCTTTCATTTTCTGGCAGGGCACGCGATTACGAAGTCTAGTGAGTTAATTTTGTCTTTCTGTAGATACATTTTGAATGCTTTGCGCGCGCTTAGTTTTAGAGGATTACTATTCAAATACTTTTAGTATACATTTCGTTCACAATGGATCCTTGGAAACAACGCCCATTCACTTATTCTCGCTTCAAACTCTCATATATATACTGAGAAAAGTGGCAACTTTACTCGTCAGTTCGCAGCTCAGTTGGTTAAAATAACAACAACAGGCCCCGGATTATGTTCCACTCCCGTTCAAATTTTTAATTCTTTTTTTCCTAGACTGACACCATCAGATATTCGTACACTATGATATTCGTATTCCATCTACGGTTTAGTGAAATCCACTACATTATGATATGTTAC
The DNA here is from genome assembly GCA_022664845.1 of Lepisma saccharinum. Classification (NCBI taxonomy): domain Eukaryota; kingdom Metazoa; phylum Arthropoda; class Insecta; order Zygentoma; family Lepismatidae; genus Lepisma; species Lepisma saccharinum. Next base: position 14,197 of record JAGDQP010038805.1, read on the forward strand.
GCATAAGACGAACCGATAATTACTAAATATTACCAACCAACAGGCAAACAATGGTTTGTTTTCTTCTGAATTTCCTTATGTTCTAATAAACTGCAATGTTTCCGAAAATATTAGCTGTATTCAGACATAAATTCTGTAAAACATTACACTACATTTCCTTATTGTAGCATTGGTATTTCCAACCACTAAGCAAGGATTCAAAACTACTGTAATGACATCATGCTAGGAACATAATCAATTCCTTCTTGCAATGTACTGTAAGAAGACATAATTATCCTCAAAGTTTTAGGCATATTAAAATTGTAATCGCATTGCCGTTCGTATGGGGAAAAAATTCTATCAAGTCACTCCTGCATCACGTGAAAAGAACTTTGCCGATTCAGACATGCTAAAGTTTTAATCCGATTTCTATCTTTCTATCGCCATCTTGGAAAATTATTTGCGAGCCTAATAGTAATACTAGCTGAAGAATGAGACACATTTATAACATTAATTACATTTATTGTAGAAACAACCTCATGGTCTAGTGGATACGGAGGCGGATTCATACAGACTGAGATCTCCTACAGTTTTCCTCATCTTTACTGGGCGAATGCTGGTATTGTACCTCAACAAAAATCAATCCGCAGAAGAGTTTTTGACGAGGGACGTCACCCCTCAGAAATAACGGATTTAGGGCATAGTTGCTATTATGCCATGTAAATAAAATAAAATTTAATAATAATAATAATAATAATAATAATAATAATAATAATAATAAATAATAAATAAATAATAATAATAATAATAATAATAATAATAATATCATCAATGTCCTTAGTTTTCTGTTTTCAAAAACTAGGGGTCACTTATAGTTTTGTAATAAAGAACGTGTAACCTGGTCGTTTATTTAAAATTAATTTTTCCAAGATGGCTTAAAGTTTTAGCATTTTTTTTTTATTTTTTTTTTTTTGTTTAGCAAGAATTCATAATTATTTAGCTATTTCATGATAATTTTATAGCAAATATGATTTTAAAAGCAAGACACTGACAATGCTACTGAATTTATCCGCAGTCTCGTCGAAATTATTTGATCCAGAACAATGCTGATTGATGACTGAGGAAAACCCTGGAAAAACACCAGTCAAGATCGTAGGCCCTGGGATTGAAACCACGACCCCCCGAATACTAAGCCAATGCTCTACCACTGGGTCATGGCCGCTCGGTATCCAGAAGAATGATGAACAGGCTAATTTCTATAAATATATTTTGCTAAAGTGTCATGTAGGTCTTTTCGCTAATATGGGAAATAAGACTTTTGTACTACATACTGCTATATGATGGACTGAAAAATTCAAAGTTTACGTCCAGAGATAATTTTTAGTGCTAAGATCGTCTAACAATCAAATCGAAAGATCACATTTTGAAAAAAAATACTTGCAATACTAAACATTAAACATCTGATAAACTAATGATATAGCTATAAAGAAAATTTGTATGCTGATTATGTAAATTTGAGTTATCGCACCGCAAAATTAAAAATGTAATCATTAATGCAACATCCTGCCCGACTTAGCTAATGTTTACCATTGAACCACGTGTAATTTTCTCACTTAACCTTGGCCTTCATTGACCATTCTTTTCTTATCTTTATTGATAGTCGGTCAATCGAACTGATAATGAAGTTGAACTCCAATGACCGAAGATATTAACTTTAAATATAGATGAAATATGAGAATTGTAGAAGAAAATAGTTTAAGATTAAATATGAAGATAGCAATATATACATATATAATGAAATTTTGAATTCCTTATCTTCAACTTCACCCCTTGCTGAACTGAGTTTCAGGTCAAAGGTATTAATAAGATACGGTAATTATCAATACATTCGATACGGTACTTATGTGATATTTTAATGCAGATACTATTATTTTCACTAATTGATACCGAGCTGCCGTAGTTCACTTGGTAGAGCGTTGGCTTCGCGTTCGGTAGGTCCTGGGTTCGATACCAGCGATCGACCATCCTCGCTGAAGTCTTATCAAGGTGTTTTTCTCCGTTAAACTGTAGGTCCCGTCATTAGAACGTTATCTTCATCCGATGAAAGGCAATGGCAAACCACCTTCGGTACACTTTGCCCAGAACATCCATCATTATTATAACTAAATGGAAAGGAACTCGAAGTTTCTGAATGATTAGATTAAAAAACGGTCCGATATATTAAGTCACTGAACTTAAATTTGAAATCAGTTCCTTTCTATGCCTGCATTGGCTCAGGCGCTGGCGTGTGTTACGGACAGAGAGACAAAACTGAATTAAAAGACGAAAAAAATAATATATATATGGGGCTCCTGAGTAGCCTAATCGGTAGCGCGCTCGACTTCAGTGCGAGCGGTCCCGGGTTCAATTCCCGGTGGGAGCTAAAAAATTTCGGTGTTGACCCAGCATCGTGAGGACAATTGGGGACCTGCTGTGAATAAAAGACAGTGGCGATCACAGTCAGAGCTTCGGCTCTCCTCTCCCAACCCGTCTGGTCTGCGTGGGAGCAGTAGACCAACTCCTCCCTTCGGGGAGAGGCCTCATCCACTAGTGGATTGAATATGGCTGTGATTTATATATATATATATATATATATATATATATATATATGGCCGGAAAACCGGGACTGTCGCCCCAAAAGGCTTCTGCCATTAACTGGGAGGAGACCCCCTTAATTCCTCTTGCTAAGGCGACAGGGATAGACGCCTAATGTCCAATCCATACGTTCACGTCGTGGGGCCTGTTATTACCCAAGCAACTGCTTGGCGAACGAACATGGATGGGCTGCTCACCAACCCGCATTAGCAGACAGCGTGGTGAGTCAAATGTCAGCACCCATCCTTTCTTTATACATAATGGTATAAGTAACGAAACAGCCTTGGAGGTCCTCATTGCCCGGAGGACGGAATGCAGCTGGCAACAGCAGCGGTCAGTCCTGCAGGAAGTCAGAGGGTCAAAATGCCCGGGTTTGAACTGTAGACTGCCAGGAAACCGACTCGGCAACTCGAACGGACCTATACGTCGCGACTCTCAACTGTCAGTCATTTGCAGGAGACGACAAATTAGAAGAATTGCAGAATGAACTAAAAATGATTAAGTGGGACATCATAGGACTATCAGAAGTGTGGAGGAAGAATGAATAACTGTTCGAACTGCCGTCAGGCCGGGCACACGTTTTACTTCAAAGGATCAGAAAATGGAAAACTGACAGGCGTTGGCTTTATAATTAATAAAGATCTGAAGTCACGGATCACAGAAATTGAAGGAATTTCAGACAGAATCGCACAGGTAGTTGTAAAGATAAACAACAGATACAGCATGGAAATTATACAAGTATAATGCTCCAATGACCTCACAACAGGAGGAGGAAATCGAAAACCTATACGAGAAGATACAGAAGATTTTGGATAGTAGCAAATCGCATTACAAAATTGTAATGGGTTACTTCAATGCGAAAGTAGAAACCAAGCAGAGAACTGACACGAAAGTTGGAAACTCTGGATTTGGTAAAGGAAACAAGAGAGCAGAGAAGTTAGTGAAATTATCAGAAGCCAACAGACTGTTCATATTCTGCAAGACGTGTCTGTTCTGAACAGTTTCAACGTCTCGAGTGATCATAGGATGGTGAGATGTAACTGAAACTAAATACTAGACTTGAGAGAAAGAAGCTTATCAAAGGAAAACCGCCACTTTTAGATCTCAAAAAACTAGGGAAAAACAGAAAGACATTCGAGAAAGAACTAAGCAACAGATTCAGCATCTTAGAAGAGTTAGAGAATGAAGAAAACATC
>JAGDQP010038806.1:0-18005 GCA_022664845.1 Lepisma saccharinum
AGCATCTGTATATTATTTCGAACTGCACGGTTGCAGAACAAATTCCTCAATAAAAATCTTGAAATGTATGGAGTGCCTTGACTTCGTAACCAGATACTGGGGCTTGAAGATTGTTTAGGTGTGAGGAGTAGTCTATATACACAGATAATTAACGTGCCACGCTGGTGTAGTGGACAGCATACCCGGGCGACAATTGGGAGATCCGGGTTAGAGTCCCGGTCGCGGCGGTTCTTAATTTTTCTGTATTAATTTCATGGTTTACCTAACACAAGGTTCTTGTGAAAAAGGAATTACAACCCTAAATATACACAATTACGCCTAAAATTATACTATGTTTTGCACATTAACCGGAATATCGGGGTGGGTGTCCAGGCCAACCCGTAAATACATACATCCCTGAGTAGGGGGAGGGGACCCATTTGAACGAGGGGCACATTAGAACAGTGGAAATAACTTTTAATTTATAAAACTATTTTTTTTTCCAATATTTATAAATTGCAAACATCATGCCATACAGTTGTCATTTGTTTTCACCATTTGTATACGTTACCTGGCGAAGTATGGTACTTGATGTAATTTGTGGGTACCAAAGTAAAAATTCATCTCAGATATAGCCGGCCGGGTTTCCGAGCGGTCTGCGGCGGAAGGCCATCGGCTCGAAGGTCTCGGGTTCTAGTCCCGGCAGGGCATGGGTGTGGATTTTAACAGCTAAAGGCGAATCGTGACGGGCCGAAGTCTAAAGTTACTGAACTGGCCTATATAAAAATAAAGTTTACTAAAGTTTTTCATCTCAGAGATTGTAAGCTTCTGGAGAGAAGAAAACTATAGCATATCTTCCCATGTTAACTCACGAAGTAACTGTACTCCTTCACGCATTAAATCGTCCTTGTTGCTTTCCGATAACCCTTCTCCTCCTTCCATAATAACAAAATGTGCGTAATTGGATGTACTGGGGAAGCTCTGAGCAAAAATAGGGGAATAGATTTGAACACGGAGGCAGCTTATGTCCCTACAGCTAAAACTTACTGTTCAGAAGAAAAATTAGTTTGCAACATATCAACATTGTAAAAGCATTTTAATTAGGCTATGTGTAACATTTTTAACAAAATTTGTACGAGTTCAAATTTATTCAAGCCTAATAGTTATGTAATCCTCATAACCCCAGTAAAGAAGCAAGCAAGTAAGTAAGTTCCACGTTTATTAACAATTGCATAGTTTATATTATTTGTATGGCTAGTAAAACTTTAGGTTAGTTTCTTTTACTTCTGTATTTGTATCTAGAAGCAGTTACTAAGAAATTAAATGGTCTTGTAATAAAATTAAGGATGTTTTCGAAGCTATCCCAGCCATGTTCAAATTTACCCACTAGGGGGGCACCTTTGAACAATAGCCACCCAGTTCCTGTCCTTGCTTTAAGGTGACAATGAAGTACGTCATTTTCTTCGGCGAGCTGTATATGTTCCAATGCATGTGTTATTTAGCTGGCCGGGTGGCCGAACGGTCTGCGACGGTAGGCCATCGGCTTGAAGGTCCCGGGTTCGAGTCCCGGCAGGAACATGGGCGTGGATTTTAACAGCTAAAGGGAGAAACGTGACGGGCCGAAGTCCAAAGATACTAGACTGGCCCATAGTTTACCAAGAAGTTTTACATATGTTATTTATCTCTCTGAACAAATTCTCTGAGTGTGAGGAACTGTATGCCAAATTAAATATGCCAAACAACGTGTTCAAAGGAGTCCCCCTCTCCCTACTTCCATATTGCTCAATACAATTGTTTTTCGATACTTTGATATTATTTGGTATTTTGGTATATTGATATCGTTCGGTATTATCGATATTTCGGTATTATCGGCATTTTCGGTATTTCGGTATTATCGGTATTTCGGTATGTTGGCATTTCGCTATTTTCAATACATCGGTATTTCGGTATCGTTCGGTATTTCGGTATATCGATAATTGTCGGTATCCAAAACATACCGAAAGTCGGTATGAAATTCTCAATACCGAACACCCCTACGATAACATCGCTGCAACGGAGCAACAAATGCGTTGCGGAATGGAATTGCGCTAGGGCCGTGATCAGCCGGTTGTCAAATGCGGTTCATTTTAGAATCCAGATTCAACTAAATCTGCTTTCCACGGAATTAAAAAATAATATGAACAGGACAGAAAATTGGACTAGTAAGAAGAAAAATTGCAGAAGATTTAACGTTCGGTTTTGAGGTTTACCGGACACCGGACAAGTAGGTGAGAAACCGAACCGTCCGGTAAAATACCGGACGGTTGGCAACTCCATCTAGTGTCCATTTGATATCTAATGAATCTGTGTAAATTAAATTATGGCTGAAAATATAAAAGAAAATGATCTGCAGAAGATGAATATTCACTGTTAAGATCAATAAAAAGTAGTTCTCAAAGTGAGAAACAAAATAATTAGTGAGGGGCAAGCTGCTGGTTGCTGGTAAAATATCCTCGTTTCAAAACAGTTTGAAATTTAACCACCCTTATAAAGTACTCTATTGCTGCAAATATTACATCATGGAATTTTGTAATAAGTAAATATAATATTATTCAGAAGTGACAACAATGGTTTCGCCGAACCCAGAATAAGCTACAATCAGAGCTTTCGAACTACTTAATAACTTTAAAAATTGTGTCTTCACTCACCTTATCTTAATTACTCTCTCAAGGAAATGTTTCTCAAAACCGGATATTAGACGTCCGGCTCGAACTTGTAAGCGGACACCGGACAATTACCCTGAAATCATGACTGTCGGTTCAAAACTGGACGGTTGGTAACCCTAGTTGTACATGTGACGAAATCTGAATTCCTACTGTATACAGAATGAAATGGTGAAGCATCACATGACGATATCTACCACTAAAACAATTCGGTATCGGAACTGTCTGAATATAGCTCCAAAGTCATGCTTGCAACTGATGACCTCGAGCTGGGTTAAAGGTTAGCGCGCTCACTTTCTGTACGCGTTGTCACTGATTCATTTCTCATCTGGATCCATTGAACGAAGTGTTTCGGAGTCCACTTTACAAAGAAACTGTAGATCCAGTCCTTAGACGCTCACCAACTCGTTTAGAAGTACGTTAATAAGTAACATTCCTCTCATTCACTTGCAAAAGTCAATAATACTAATTTCTAAAGCCCATAAATATATTCAAATTCCAATAACTCATTCTTGAGGGACCAAACGGACTAAAATTATTTTGTTTAAATACATAATATTCAGTTTCAAATAAGAAAAACAAATAAGAAAAGCTTTGAAAATCTAATCAAAATATATGGTGACTCATGTATCAGTCGAAAAGTAAGTTTGTCAATCTATTCGTCTATTATTTTTATTTTTTTATGTTGAAATGGATATTAGAGTCTCTTTCTCTTTCTGATCTTCCATGGTGATTTTCTAAACAATAACACAATAGTAATTTCCTATTAACTCATGATGAAAATGACTATCTTCTGACATTTTATCCTATTTTCATCATTTAAGAATTTCGAAGCTATTTGATAAAAATTATCTAATAATTATCATGAAGAACGGTAGTTCTTTGAGGACGCTGACAAAGGACTCTGTTAGCGGCACTCTATGTATACAGCTAATTTCTGATCTAGCGAACTAAAAGCCCGATTTTGATGCTTGAACTTGCATTTGAAAGCTCTTTGCTATACTAAGACACAGGAAAAAAATGGGTTCGTAGGACTTCCCTGGGACCCCCTAGGGAGGTTCGAAGAAAAATTCAGAATTTCACATTTCTGATGTTAGCACTGACACCAGACCACATAGGCGGCCTAACCTTCGGGATCATAATCTACTCCTCAATACCTTTCAACCGGTGTATCACAAGTTAAAATCGGTGAAGGGGTTCAAAAGTTATAACTGTTTTTAGCCCAATCACAGAATTTTCAAAAATGATAGACAAGTTGGTCTGTCATTCTGTCTGTCTTTTCGCTTTAGTCCAAAATGGTTAGTGCGAGGGGGGTTCGGGGATCAATTGCAAGCCTTGAAGATACAAATTGATGCTTATTTTTTCAATAGGAGTTATCATTTTCGAGATACTGAACTTACCATGGTCCAAAATCGACCATTTTTATGAAGACTATGGACTTTTCTTTAATAGGTAGCCTTACAAAATAATTAGTACAAAAAACCCTTTGGGGTAAAGGTGAAGGGTTTTTTGTACTCATATTATTATTTGCAGGGGAAAAAGTCTACTTGATATTAATATTAAGTTAATAATTTGAACGTATTTATAGCCTTAAACTATCTATGATTCAGGCTGGATAGGAGAGATGCAGAAAAGAGTCGACAAGTCGAACACTGTTGTCAGGTTTCCATCGCAATATTTCCCTATAAATACTGAAAAATTTCGCGGATTCTAAGTTTTATTTAAAAATTAATGACTTTTTTTTTAATGTGCCAAAAAGATGCAACAAAATTTCCCGGCTTTAAATGTTTTTCTTTTTCGCCTTTTCTTGGGGCCAGATTTTCCCGTTTTCCGGAAAATTCCCCTCCATCTCACAACACTGACAATGTAGGATAGTCAGAAACGTATCAAATTAACAAAGACCCTCTCAACTTACTAGAAATATGTTGAAAGATCATGTATGGAATTTGCATTCTATAAAACATTACCGAAAATTCCCTAAAATGCAATACCCTTTTCTGCTAAACATTTGTTCCTTAACTTTTAAGGTCAAATTAATCACCTGACGAGTTGACTGTAACGTGCAAAACAACAAATTAGTAACGGTTGACGGCAACAATGAAAGCGCTCCCATCTAGTGTGAACTGGGAAAAAACAAAAGTTCCTGTTTCCATTTTCGTCGAGGGATCGAAAGATGTGTAACGCGTGAATAATTAGAAGAAACGAGCAACACACAACCAACGTATGCATGAGTGTATGCACGAGTGGAAAAAATATTTGCACGCTACACAAGTCTCATTGATGCTCCCGTAAATCATCAACAATGAGCCGAGCTAATATTATGACTCATGCAGAACTCTGCTTCCAGTGTTGCCTCTGCCACGCTGGAAGTAATTCATGAATACATCATGAGTTTATGAAGTTTATAATCATTATTACTCTGTCTAAAGCTGCAGGTCCTATAAGGCAAGCTTTGCCCTCAATAGTGGCAATCTATAATGAGATTTATACATGAGACGTTAAGATGTAAAACAAGCAGCAAGGAGCTATGAGAAATATGGAAATAAAAAGTATAACAAATAATAATAACCACGGGCGTTACAGACCTATAGATTCTGAGCCTGCCCCAACGCCATGTATCCGCGGTTAGTGGAACTGAGTTCACCTGAGTGACGGAAATGTGATCAGCACTACGCTCCACCTGGTTACGAACAGGCGTATTAGGGACTTTCTAGACCCAGTGGCCGCTATGTCTTTATTCACGTGACTTCCCAGTTGCCTCACGACGCTGGGGGGCTGGAAATTGGTCGAAGTGTACAAAAACTGTATTTTTTAAGATTCAATCAACAAAAGTCACTTGTACTTCACTTTAGTCCTGGAAAAAACCACTGCGAAGTTCTAGCATCACCTCCCACATTGCAGAACGCCTCACCACCAGAAACGTATTTAGGTGGTCTGGACCCCTCGAAACAAGTTTCTTTTGTAAAATCCATATAATTTTACCTAATTTACAACTCGTCAGTGTTTCATTCCATGACGAAAGTGAAGCAGAAGTGACTTCTGTTGATTGAATCATAAAGATTAAATTTTTTGTGCACTTCTACAAATATTCTGCCCTTATCTCGGTGAATCCCCATCAGCCTTGACCTTTTAGCATTGTCTTCACTATTATATTTTTAATTTAATTTAAGGTCTTTAGATATTTAAGGCTCAGTCCAAGATAGAGGAGGGGAAAGGAGGTGGGAAGATATCAGCCAGGGTCTAAGTTGAAGGCACTACCCCGGCATTAGCCTGATGTGACTGAGGGAAAACTCTGGAAAAATCTTAGTCAGGATGGTCGGCCGCTGGCCTTGACCCCACGTCTTCCCGAATGCTAAGATAATGCACTAACACTGAGCCATTCGCTGTTAAATGTTTATTGGTTTGCGAATTTTTCCACTGTCTGCGACGGGATTCGAATCTCCAATATTGTCAACGACGAGATTTCGAAGTCTGTTACTCTAATCACTCGGCTATGCTGGTCTTCCAAGTGGGTAATGTTTGTATATTTTGTACGAAGACAATTTCTGAAATAAAGGCATCCATGTCGGCTTTAATCCGATATTGGGGTGGCTGATTTTATCTTATGGTAGACTGTAAATGCTGCATATGACGTACACTGCCCATCGTTGTGTTAGAATATTACAAATAGGATTTTATCGTAAAATCTAGTGATTTTTAGAATACTAAGATTTAGTGTCAATAAATATAGATTGTCTTATTTTTTTGATTTACTAACAAGAGGATCTATTCAAATGGTGCTATTAATACATTTTTAAGATGCAGAATTATGAATCAATACTTTGATTTGAAGTTATTTAGACAGATGAGTAATATCTTCATTGGTATATCATAATTCTAAAGATATGAATCCTTCACATTAGTTAATTGGACATTATTCTAAATGGATATTTTCACATACGGACAATGTCATATCCTGTTGTTAAGGTAAACAACCGAACTTACGAGGATTTAATAGGCCCTATATTCTTAATAAAATAACTTAGTTTAATATCTCGTTCTAAAATAAAAAGTTACAGTTGATATTTACATATGTGAATTCTATTGATTTGGTTAGAGATATTATCTTGGGCTGTCTTTTAAGTATTGCTCTCTATAGTTAAAGGAAATGAAGTCACAGAATTGCGATTATGTATTTGACACCTACGTTTCATTTATTACCCACTCATATTTTCTTATATGGTGAAGGATTACTACCACTAACCTACCACATAACACACTGAAGACTTTTCCATAGGGCCGGCCGGGTGACCGTGCGGTCTGCGGCGGTAGGCCAACGGCTCGAAAGTCCCGAGTTCGAGTCCCGGCAGGGGCATTGGTGTGGATTTTAATAGCTAAGAGGCGAATCGTGACGGGCCGTAGTCCAAAGTTTCTAGACTAGCCCATATGAAAATAAAGTTGACCAAAGTTTTACTTTTCCATAGGAAAAACTCTGGCGGGTCGAAGTTGGATCGACATGCGCAATTTGACTGGCCTCTGGTGGAAATCTCTGGTTCTTCTCCATGGGTTTTTAAACTTATACCAGAGTAGGACAGCTAGCGGCTGTACCGCGGATCCTACCATATTCCCGACCGTGAGCAGTCAAACTGGGACAGGTTCTTGGGTGGGATTATCATGAGGAAGGGCAGAAACACATCGATATAGGCCAATAAGAATAATGGACGATTTGTGTATATTTTGGTAGAAACTAGAGAAAAAATCTTATCTCGGTTACATCCTATCTCTATTACCCTGAGCGTCTTATTCTCTCATCTTCAGGTCGAGTTGAAATTTTCGAACTTGTATGGAGCTAGATTCGAACTTGGGCATCGTAATAATAATAATAATAATAATAAAGAACTAATCTCATTTATTTCACCTAGATCAGTAAACTTTGTAAAATTTCAAATTACGTATATATAACCTTATATTTCTAACATGTTCTAGAATTTTGTTAAATTCAAAGAAATGTAAAAACGATCAAAAGGGAAGCAGTTCCTTATAAGTATACAACGGGAATCCAATCGGCGACGGTGGTTATCCGACAATCGCAGACCGTGTAACAACGGCTGATATCTACCAATTTACGCCGGCGGCTATCAGTCAATCGTTGCCTTTGGATCTACGTCTGGTATCCGCCGGTGGACCGACGGTGCATATCCGATTATCACGGTCGATGTAACTACTACGGCTATCCGCCAATGTCCGCATGTGGACCAACGACAGATATTGGTCAATCTCTTCCGCTGCAACGAGGGCGGCTATCCGCGAATATCCACCGGTGGACCGACTGCGGCTATCCGTCAATTGTCACCACAGGACGGCTATCAGCCAATGTCCGCCGGTAGACCGACCGCGGCGGAGGCAAATTCTTTATGGGGTTGCAGTTAACATGGGCAGCTAATTCTTTGCATATCCATATGACGTATATTTTCCTAGCAAATTTCAGGGCAGCTTTCGATAGATTCTCATTGAGGATCCCCTTGTAAGTATTACAGTTGTAGGATGATTGTATCTCTCGGTATTACTAGGAAGTAAGAAAATGTTTGAGAGATTTTTTTTGTGTATATATTTTAGGTGTAGTTTGCTGCACGGTAGACATCCACTTTCCTTGCACATGAATAAAGTCAAGGAAGGGGGATAGATGATTATTAATTTGCACGTTGATAAGCTCCGAAAAATCAACCAGTCCGTATTATGGCAGAAGCAAACAACTGAAGCGTTGGTGAGTCCACCAATAGAAACTATCTAGATAAAACAGTAAGACAGATAAAAGCAGAATGATTGGTGCACGTAAGTTACTAGTGTGGTGCGGTCATGGAGTATATAGGAAACACGGGTTGTTAATCCATTTTTCATTTGTGGAACTAACTGGTTTAAGAACACTTAGAATCCTTTCGTGAGTTAGATTTTTTCATCATTGCTTACTAAGCATGTTATGTGTTCACAGATTTTTTTTAATATAATTGAGCACAACTACCAACACAATAGTGTGAACATTATTGAACAGTTTCTTGATCTTCAGTGTTCCAGTAGAAGAACTAATAGACCTGGACAGATTGAATATAAAACATGAGCACATTTATGAATGTTTTGTAGCCTTATTCCAATCTACATGTTTCGGGTTGAATTTAAGTTACTGGACTTCTTTCGGTTCCAGCAGGTGAATTCCGGAACAGCACGACAAAGTGCCTGGCCGCTATCTTCACCATCTCTCTCTCCGGAAGAGTGCTCACCTGGAGTAATAAACCCTTGACTTGCGATGGACTGACGCTCAGCTGCCTGACCAGGCAACAAAAGTAAGTTAAATCAATCATTGAAATCGAAAACTAAAATCGAAATTATTAAAACAACCTAAATTAAATTCTTAAACTCTGTATTCATTAGATCTCAACCTTTTTCATGCCGCAGCCCCCTTTTACCGTGCCTTCTGCCCGGCGACCCTCAAAAGTAATTTTCTTGTTTGTAATAAGCTGTTTTGTTTCACTTTGTGTTAAATAGTCTCCTGAAGGCTTCAATATATCTATAAATCTATACCTATCTATCTATTTATCTATACATATATACATACATACTGTTTATTAATTAGTGTAAATGAGAAACAGACCTGTAAAAACGAAAGCTTTCAAGAAATTTTCATGAAATTTTCTACAGTTTCTCACAAAACTCTGAAGTTTTGGAAAATTACTTTCCTAAACTAAAATTTAATATCTCTTTTGGGAATTCAAACTCAAAATGAACCTCGCTTATGGGAAAATCAGTTTTAATTCAGAGGACCACTTTTCCTTGTCTAATTTTATTAATTAATACCAAGAAATAACTCAGGGGGTGATTTCAGTGCATAAAATATTTTAACATCTCTCAATCTTGATCTAGTTCCCTTTCTAGCTTGACCCCTCGACCCCAAAAAAGGGGAGGGAAGATTTTGTTTTAAAAGTGGGTTTTGTGAGCAATTGTAAAAAAAAAATCATGGAAATATCGTGAAAACTTCCGCTTTTACCGATTTTCTCCTCAGTTACATGAATTAATAAAGAGTCTGTATATTAAAAAGATATTTAGAACAAGGATGGGTACCCAATATTTGACTGAAAATGAAGTGCATCACAAAAATTAAAACGGATATTTTGACACTGGTTAAATCAAAATACGCTCAGATTTCGCTCTAATCTAGTAAACTTGTGCAGTCTTCCGTAAAGTTTTAAATCCGGTTTTGTCCCCTTTTTTTATTTTTTATAATATTTGCTTTCCATCTGAAAATATGACAGTTGATTTGCTGTATTTGGTAATAAATATTCTAATTATATTATCGAAAAACTATTCAACAAATTACATTATCTTAAATAATTATTTAAAAAGAAACAAGTAAAATAACATACCTTCTTTAAAATTTATTCGTTTTAGATTACAAAACCCTGGTTATTTTTTTTTCAACTTATCTCGCGACTTACACACAACCCACGACCCCCATTAGGGTCACGACCCCCACGTTGAGAAACCCTGTATTAGATACAAATACGAAAACTTAGTTTTACTCTTGATGAAAGTTTTGTATTATCTGCCAACACTGATTGTTTGCATGGGTTGACAAAAAGAGGGTGGATCAAAACTGGTTGCTTCAATTCACACCTTTTCTCTCTTCTTTCAACAATGCCTAAACAGAAGCGCAATTGTAATATGATTAGAAACGCATTCACCCTCTTCATTCTTGTCGGCGCCGCCCATTTTCCTCTCGTTTCACCTCACCCTTCTCTCTGCTTGCCTTTCGTCTTCTTGCTACTCATAGACACTGGTCCAACCCCCAGTTTCCGTTTTGGGAACAGCTTTCGATTCAAGCTCACTGGGTCATGCACATTAGTAGTTGTGAATGCATGATTCCACGTTAACGTGTGTTGAATGCAGAAATAGATATGTAATTCAGTGCTGTAACCATACATTACATTAAACATCACCCTTATACCGTTTGCGTGTACGTGTGTGCATACAAAGGGCAGTATGTGCGAGGTCTGTCTGTGTGTGTATGTTGTCCATTGTCGTTGAATAGGTTGCATTTGTAACAGGAGCTCTTATTTGTGCCAATGTTTCTATGTGAATTGTTCTTATGCAATGCTAATGACCTTGACCGAATTTTAAACACAAGAGCAGTAATTACACCGAAGAGCAAGTCGTCAAAGATCACATAAAATGTTCATTTCATAATAGTTTCTTCTCCTGTCTCTGATTTTTGAAAGGCCTTGTTTGAATAAGCTAAAAGCAGACACATGCAAACTCAGATGCACACGCACAAACAATATTATGTAAATGTTGAGGAACAATAGTGCCGTTAAAATCTTTATATATTATTATCGTCCATCCACTAGATGTGGCCCAGTACTTGTATGATTTATTAACATTATCAGATTTCGCCACTCAGAAATTGTCAAGAAAATTATTACAAAATAATCAAACAATGTTCGGAAGGTTTGTAAACGCAGACTGATTTCAAATTTGGTAGTTGTAGCTGAACTCGAGAATTTGACCATTTCAACTTTCGTTCACGAATTATGAAGAACTGAGAACAAAGACAGAAGAAGAAAAAAACTGACATTTATACGGGATTTGTAATAAATTTAGTTTCTTGCGTATTCACTGTGATCGCAATAATCCGAACGACACGATAATGTTTGTGGACGGGACTATGCATGCTTATAAACTTAGGGCAGGCACTATGACGATGTACCAGTAACATAAAAAGAGTTTTGACCCCCACCCCCTTGTAGCAACATCTTTCCCATGGAATTTCAACAAATTCGTGCGGCATGTAAAAGCCATACACCAACAGTGGAGAAACAATATTGACAGGTTTCTGAACAGACAATCTCTCCAGACTATATAAAAATTACTGTTCGGGTATAAAAGTTCCTTCGCTTCTAGCTACCCACTCCCAGATAGTTGGGGCATGCGAAATTTACGCGATTCTCTTGTAATGTTTGATGGGCTTAGTCATTTTTTACCTATTTATATGCCACCTGTATGACCTACTGGACACTCCCCTCCCGCAATGCATTACAGACGGGCATACTGAAGTTAATAGAAGACAAAGGAAATTTTGCTGGAGGTGGCTCACTAACTAGGCCCTCTGGCATGGACGGATTTATGAGAGAAACCCTGCGGAGGGGGGGGGGGGTATTACTTTAAAAGCTATCGTTTAGAATGAAACATTTAGTCATCTAAAAAGACTGGGGGGCAATGAACCCCATGCTCTCCCATAAATCCTCCCATGCCCTCTGGATACTATGCGCGAGGACCATCGCGATTTTGCTGATTGCACACTCGGTGTACTTTGGGTTTCAGTTCCAAATATGGACTAGCAACATATTTTCCCCGCAATTCTCTTGTGTTCTAAAACAGGTCGAATTACTAGTATGTCACGACAAACTTGAAATTTGTATCTAGCATACGACCTTGAATTAGGTGTTCAGTTTCAATTATTTTCTTAGTTGCCTCTCTAGACGAAAAAATGAGAGAGAGAGAGATAAATAATTCGTTGTGTTGTTTTCTTTTTGAGGTGTAGGACAATAAGCATGCCATGTGTTGGATTTATAGAAAAAGTCATATTGAAAATTCTAATACAGTAAATGAGTAGTTATTATAAATGTTTGTTCGCACTAAAAATATTTCAGTTATCCTCCAGAATTCTTTTCTGTACTATCAAAGAATTTCAGATCATTTAATCAAAAAAAAATGAGTATCTTTAGTTACTAGTATTGAAATGGAAGCACATATTTCACAGTTTAGATCTACAGAATCTACTATACATGGGAAAATTAAGGTGTATAGCAGGGCCGGATTTATGCGTTTAGGCCCATGACCTCCAGTGCACCCTTTCCTTCTCTTTCCCCTTCCCATCACGCCTCCCTTCCTTTTCCCCTTCCCACCTTCACATTATGACAAATTACTTTTCTCCGTCCTCTCGCCATTAATATTAAGGAGATAATATTATTTAATTCTGCAAATGTGGTTATTGGAACCTGGAACCTAAAATTTGGTTCAATAATGTTAATAATAATAAAATAATTACATTAAATACATAGTCCTACAATGCTTACTGTAGGCTACTTGTGGAGGGCGTGTTAATTTCACTGAAGAAGCAGGTAATACAAACTATTTTTATTCACACAAAAACATTTCAAAATCAGTTAAACAAAAAACATCAGTATTACAGATACATAAATACAATATCCTAATATCCATTATATATTATATATACAGTGGAACCTCGATATGTCGAACCTCAAGGGAAACGAGAAAACTTCGAATTATCGAGGATTTCGATACATCGAGGTTTCTATTTATCAAGGTGATTTCTGACAGACTGCGATATATGGAGGTCGAACACAACTAAAGTAGAAAACTAAGGTTCTCACACGTGCACTTTCCTGTCAAACTGGACTCGGACTAACTGATGACAAAGGAAGGTCGGGTCGGGGGGGAGGTATTGCATGCGATAACAACTGTAAACAATAGTGGGGGTTAGAGATTGCAACGTGAACGATTGTTGTTCATAGAACAAATTGTTTCGTCTAAATATAGTACAGTATTATAGATTTTATCAAAACAACTTCGATATATAGAGGTTTTCCAATCAAAACTCCAATCCAACCAATATAGAGGTGCGGTGCCAAGCCAAGCAAGTATGAAAATTCGAAATGTCGAGAACTTCCTAACCAGTCTTTCGATATATAGAGATAAAAATACACATGGGAGTGATAGCAGGTTCAAGGGGAATGGAAGAACTTCGAATGATCAAGGAATTCGATATATCGAGTTTCCAATGTATAATAAAATAAATCACACCCATATTCGATCCACTACTGGATGAGGCCTCTCCCCGAAGGGAGGAGTTGGTCTATTGCTCCCACGCTGACCAGACGGGTTGGGAGAGGAGAGCCGAAGCTCTTACTGTGATCGCCACTGTCTTTTATACACAGCAGCTCCCCAATTGTCCTCACGATGCTGGGTCAACACAGACATTTTTTACCCCCCACCGGGAATCGAACTCGGGACCGCTCGCACTGAAGTCGAGAGCGCTACCTACTAGGCTACGCAGGAGCTCCCACTTTCTCTCTCTCTCTCTCTCTCTCTCTCTCTCTCTCTCTCTCTCTCTCCTTCTCTCTTTTCTTTTTTTAAGAAGAAGGAGAAAGAAGAAAAAAGGAGGAAGAGGAGAAGAAAAGAAGGGAAATGATAGAAGAGGAAAAATGTCTGAAGAGAGGTAGAAGGAAAAAGAGGAAAGAAAGACAGCGAAGGAAGAGGAGAAAAGAAGTAAAGAGGAAAAGAAATTTCTTTTTCTCCTCTTTTTCGTTCTTTCTTTTTTTTCTGAGTGAGTGAGTGAGTTCTCTCTCTCTCTCTCTCTCTGTCTAAAGAAAGAAAGAAAGAAAAAGAAAGACGAGAGAGAGAGAGGAAGAAAGAGAGATATAATTAAACAGGATTTATATATTTATTAACAAGAACCCAGATACAGCACTAATGACCATTTTACACCGAGTTCTCAAACAATAAAGGTAAACAATCAATACAAGATGCAAAATATATTTAAAAATCAACAAATACATTAACAGAAAGAATAAGGCAAAATCAGCAAATAGAGAAAGGCAAAATCAGTACCTCAACCAATATTCTATATCGATACCAGGTTTTCCAAGAAGGCGTAAAACTCGATACTGAAATGACAACCTGTAAATTAAGAAATGCTGTACAATAACAATCCTGGGTCCTCGCAAAGCAAACAGGTATTAGGATCTACTGCCAGTGGGTCTTAAAAAGAAGAAGAAGAAGAAAACCTCGTGAAGAATATCACCAGATCTGGAATATCCATTAACAATATTTTATACAGGTATTTTAAGTCATACAAATGTATACATGCTAAAAAACCGCAAAATACTTAGGAGTTACCCTTGACCATAGGCTAAATTTCAAGATGCACATCAAAGAAAGAAAGACAAAAGGACTCAGCACCCACAATTTACTTAAATCATATTTTCGATCAGAACTCTCACAAACCATCAAAATTAGACTTTACTTAGCAATATTAAGACCTATGGTCATGTATGGTCACGAACTATTTCACCCCGGCATAAATTTGGAAAAGATAGAAAAGTTCGAAAGATATTGGATACGATATATGGAAAGGTTATGGACCGCGGACAAAATTCAATTATACAACAGAATTCCCATAGTTCCCATTGATTCATATTTGAAAGAACGTAGGAAAAGATATATTGAAAATGCAAGACACAAAAACTTCATTCAGGAAAACCTACCAGAACACATTGAAGACAGAATTAAGAGGCATATTATAACTTATAAAGAACTTCTCTCATTAATTTAAAACAGGAACATAACAGTGATAAAATCAAAACAACATACTCAAATCTTCGTCATGGATGCGAAACTGAGCTCATACAAAATTATTACAAAATAGTATTTTGGACGACAACAGCAATTAATTTTACTCTTAACACCTTCATTTACCTAAACATCCTTCATCCTTTTACAGTTTCAATTGACTTGAGTTCTGGCAATTTTACTTATGATTTATTTGTTCTTCTGGACTATGCCTTTAGGCTCTCTCAAATAAATAAAGGGGAAAAGTGGATTTTCTGGGGGCTTGCTTGGGGCGCTGCCTGGGTCCTGGTGCTTAATCCGGTTCATTTCAAACATAAATCTAATATTTTATCTCAACAATTACAATTTAACTCGAAGGACGAAAGTAGCTTTACAGAGCTAGAAGTCCAGCTACGGTGGCCCTGCGGGCCCATAGCATTACTTTAGCGGCTAAAGTAAGTTTAATATGAAAGACTTTTAAGAGTTGTTTGCTGAAATTGCGCGTGGATGGGACACGAAAGAGAACGATAGCCAAGAAAAAGTTCAAAATTCGGTTCATCTTGGACAGCACTGTGTGAGACTCCATAGCCCAGATAGGAGAGCAATATTCATGGTGTGGAGATACGTAACTTTTATAAAAGCATGCGCGAAAGAGTATAAATGGCCCGCAGGGCCACTAAAATGGACATCTGGCCGACTTAGGCCACTTTAGTCCTTTGAATGTTATTTGTTTGGGTTTGTAGATTATGAATTGATATTTGATAGCTAATCAGACTCCTTATCAGACCATCAGCACGTATTTTAATTGATTTGGTATGATTTATTAGCTCCAATTGAAAAATCCGGGCCACCAGACCCATCCCCTCTTTTAAGTTACCCACACATTCACACATAGATATACATAAGTACCCACTCATATATATATATTATGATAATTTTGTAAGGTTTTGGTTGGTTTACAGAGGGTATAGGAATTGGGGTATATTCCGTTTTCACTTGCTCAAGAAATCGCAGAGGTTCACCTTTCTAGTTATATCAATTAGCTTGTTTGATGTAGATCCAACTTGCAGTCACATCCGCTATTCGAAGTTTACTTTGAAAATGTTAGTTATTTGTGTCTTTCTCTCGTTCGTAATTCCTGTGTATTATCTGTTTATTTTTTGTAAAAGTTCTTGGTAGGTTATGTTATGTCGTTTTATATGTATGTTAAGATCTTTGGGTAGGTTGATATTTGCAAATTTCTTTTCTTTATTAGATTCAATGTATCTAGTTTGGCTGTTTTTAATATAATTGGACATCGGAGGGAATTGAATGTTACTATATAGCGACTGTTTATCGTCTTGCCATTTTCTTTGAGAGACTCTCAACCAGTAACGCTCATACTTTTCTAGGTATTCAGTATTAGTTTTGGAATGAAATAATTCATGTCCGTATATGATTATAGGTCTAAGTACAGAGAGATAAAGCCTAGATTTAATTTTGAAAGTAAAATAGTTTTAAGCATTGCAAACACCCTGAGTGCTTTGTTTCTTCGATCCAAAATATGAGATTTGAATGTAAGTCTTTTATCCAAAGTGAAGCCCAAATATTTAGCTGTGTTAGCTGGTTTAATTTTTGTGGTGCCTATTGTTATGAATTTTCTTTTGTCTTTTTTTGGTTCCGTGTCCTGAGGGATAGAATATGGTAAACTGAGTCTTGCCTTCATTTAATTTCAATTTCCAAGTTTTGCACCATTTAATAAAGTTCCGAGTTATTTCATTTAGATTGTATATTATCGAATTAGGAGATCGGGCCATCGTCCAGTAAGCAGTATCATCTGCAAACAATCCCAACTGGGTTTGATTTGTTGGGGAAAAAGGTGTGTCATTCACATAAATTGAATAAAGAATGGGGCTTAATGCAGCTCCCTGTGGAACTCCTTTCTTTATGAGTATCTCTTGCGAAAATTCTTCTTTGGATCTGATTTTTGTGGTTCTGTTGTTCAAGAATTGGATAATCCAGCGTATGATAGTTGTAGGTAGATTTAGTGAATATAATTTATATATTAGCCCCTCATGCCACACCGTGTCGAAGGCAGCTGTCAGATCCATAAACACAGCACCCGCCCGCCAGCCTTTATTTAGAGCAATTTGTATATCCGTAATGATTCTCATGAGTTGATCTATTGTAGAAACCTTGCTTCTGAAACCCGCCTGATGTTTTGTGATGAGGTTTTTTGATTCCAAGTATGCATTGAGTCTTTTTGTAATTACAGTTTCGCAGATTTTAGCTATTGTGTTAGTAAGTGTTATAGGTCTATAGTTTGAAAATTGAAATCGGCTCTTGTTCGGTTTGGGTATGAATATTGTGAATGCATTCTTCCATTCTTGGGGTAGAAATCCTAATTTCAGTGAGGCATTAAAAAGGTTGGTGAGAATTGTAAATAAAATAGGAGGCCCTCTTTGTAGAGCGATATATGGTATTCCGTCAGGACCCGGAGCCGTGTTTCTTTTCTTTTTTAGTATTTTAGTTATTTCCTCTTGTGTTATTTCGCCTAAAAGTGTTCTTGTTGCTTCTGACGGATCATCTTGTATGTCTTGTTCAGTGATATTTTGGTTATGATTAGTTATTTGCTTTATTATTTCGGTTGTTTCCATTACTTCTCTTTGGATATCTTCTGAATTTGTATCCTCATCGGTTCCTATTCTATCTTTAAATTTATTATGAATTATGTTAATAAATTCAATATTTGAAGTAATTGGAATATTGTCCAATTTGTTCGGTATTGTGAATCCATGCTGTTTGCCTCTGTATGCCGAAATCGACTTCCAAAAGTTTTTAGAATTTTTATGATAGTTTTCGGTCAATTTTGATATGAAATTTTCTATTTTTTGTTGTCTAAATTCAGCAATCTTCTTCCTGATTTCTTTATGCCTATCATTTATTTGCCCTTTCAAAAATTCGGAT
>JAGDQP010038807.1:0-18005 GCA_022664845.1 Lepisma saccharinum
AGTTCCTTGGTGACAGCATGTAACAGGAACAAAGGAACTTGGCGCGAAGTGGCAAGGTTCATGATCCTCAAGCTATAAGGGTGGTGGGGATCCTAAAACCCACTACGTCCACCGCCACCAACCGTAAGGCTGTTTCCAGCTCGCGCCAAGTTCCTTTGTTCCTGTTACATGCTGTCACCAAGGAACTTGGCTCATCCGTCTCCCATTTCACACCTTTTTAGGGCTAAAGAACTTGGCTCCACATTTTGCACCTCTGGTGTTTTTGTTCGGATCACATTATACTTAACTTATACTTGAAGTGCAGTCCATCCTGAAGTTTTTTACTAGTTCATAAACACTTTAACTTTATACACTGATATTGATGCACGCTGATATAATCTTGGTTACCACACAAAGCCTTAGCCAGTTGTAGCACATTTCCTCTCGAAGGTTCAAAGCATAGTGAGGGCGAGTTAGTCTATGTATTTCCTGAGGTGTGATGCCCGGTGCCAGCTTTGCCAGGTCCTATTCCCAAAGTGCTGGCTAGCTGGCCTAGCTTCAATATATCAGGGGCGTAGATGTAAAACCTGTGACGGGGTTCCGGTCACATGTTCTCAAAGTTCTAACTATTATAATGCACGTCGTGAGTTGTATTTTAAGAAATCCAGCACCTGTAGGGGCCATGTTGGAAACTGGCTACCATAGGTGTATAACATATAATCTGGAATGACATTGTATCGACATTCGTTTCGAATCCATTACTCTTTCATTATGTCAAGTTTCAGAGTTGTATCACAAAGCGCATGATTCCTTCAAATTTTGTGTTATACCGCCCCCCTATGTGGTTAAGAGTGCTTCTACAGCTTTGGGGTCTGGTTTGCTGTCCAATTTCTAGGAAAGAAGAAAATCTCAAAACATTAATTGTTTTGAACAAGTGATTGGTTCGTGGAAGAAAACAGAGGAACAGAAAACAGGTAAAGAGAAGGAGAACAGTAAAACACATATTTGAATTGAAATGCGCATGGCTTTCATTTTGCTTCGTTTCTCCATTTACTAAATATAATATTTCTTTCTAGTTACCATGCTCAATTTATTTATGATTTCTTTATCATTCATATTCTAAGGTAGATGTCCGAATAAGAGTGTACTTTTTCTGCTATTTAAGTAGATATCCTTCATACATATTGTATCCTTGAATTATGTCTCGGTGCAGTATTTGATATGCATTTGCAGTAGATACATTTTCAATTATTTCCTCAGATACAGACGTTTCAAATCGGTTCAAATCTCCAGGTAGGAAGACGCAAAATCCGGAAGGCCATCTACATCTACCGACATCAATCACGTTGAAACGGTACGGAAAGTCATCCATGTAATCTGTCGTTCAATATTTATTCATATCCTTACTTGATGGTGAAACGACGCGTCTGGATTTGTGCGACTACTTTCTATAGACTGCCTGTTACTACAGTTACAATAAAAGAGCAGTGGTTCTCAAGGTGGATACGTGGATGAGGAGATAAGGAACGAGCTATCAATGACGGCTGCGGAACGTTCTAGCTTCGAAGCCCATAGCATACGACTGGATAATTTACTGTTGGAAATTAATACTTATATCATGATTAAAGCAACGGACAAAGTGCAACTAAATGTGTATACCAATAGACAGCAACCATGCTCTGTTTTGGCCAACTGAACTCGTTTCTTCATCGTCCACTTCTTGATTCCAATTTGTTTCTTCTCAACCATTATTCAACGTTAAATAAACCGTTGAACAGACAGACATTTCGATACATTAACAACATTAAAATAACGTTTAATCCACGTATTTTCAACGTATGTATGCTACTGGGGTTGTATTCATACTGACTATGAAAATTCCAGAATCCCAGTACACTTGATTGATTTCTTTTAATCTTTTAATATTTATATCTCAGATTGATAGATATCTTAGACTGTTGATATCTTTTAATATGACATATGTTGAGTTAATTAACATACAGTGACAACGATTATACACTACACTTTATTTTAAACACACAGTGAGTAAGTGTAACAGTTTGAGTGTTCTATCAACACCTTCTTTAAACAAAACACTAATCAGTTAGTGTTTTGTCTGAAAAAGTTGTTGATAGAACACTCAAACCCTTACGCTTATTGAGTGTGTGTATTTTTTTAAAATAAAGTGTAGTGTATAAACCTTGTCAGAATATTCAAATTAGCTTATGGTATATTTTAGTATTAAGTACTGATAGAGTCGACTTCCTAGCCCAGAGACATTAGAATATTCGTCTGCTTTCGAAGGTGTCTATTATCCACCATAGCTGAGAACAGTAGCAGCTGTGGAGCCAAATAAGAAATGGGCAATGTTATCAGCCTGGCTGGAAACGCGTGTGCTGTAATTATGAAATTTTATGGGTCATTCAGGTTAAGCTTTTATTGACTTAAAATATTATGTTCTTTTTTCAAAAAAATAATACTAAAATTTTACGGTGCACTGTAAATGCTTATTATACACACTAAAAAAATATGATCATTTCTTGAAGTTGATGTTTATCAGAGGTGAAGAATGTATATTTAATTGACTGCTCCATTGTCTAAACTGTCGTAAATACTACACCCTTTATTTATTACCTCAATCCTCCTGTCTCTTCCACCCTACTTTACATTTACTATCATATAATCCAGGTGCATATTCAGTACCTGTCTATTTAGAAATGGCAGCGGCTCTGTGCCTAATAATGCATACCATTTCTGTTGTTCGGGAACATTTTGTTCTGTTTTTTTAATATTTTTTGTTCGATTTAATTCTGCAAATCGTCGTGAAGACGAAGTTACTATAGCTGCACTTGAATTTGCAAGTTTCTTGATAGGAAATTAGCGCCAAGCATCCTGAAAAAAAAAATCTTAGAATAACCAGATAAGGAAAAAACTAGGTCTATGTATTTTACAAAGAAAAAATTTATATGTCTGAATTGTTTTTGGAGCACCTCAAGGCTCCATCCGCTATTCAGAAGGAAGGAGTAGCGCTAGTCTAAATTTAAGATACCATTCTAACATTCAACGAGAGTTACTGGTAGTACTTGTATAACATTCGTGTATACTTTGTGCCTTTCTTGAATTATTAAAAGTTGGCGATTTTTCATCTTCAATATTTCCAGAAGTAAATAAATAAACCCATTGCCTTGGCATTGGCAATCATTGTCAATAAGCATCATTAGTAAAAATTCATAAGATATTTTCATGTATAACCTTCAGAATGTCCCGCATTTCTTTTTATAAAATAGAACAAAATTTTGTTATATAGCATGTCCTGAAAGCATGTAATAAGAAATGCGTTTTTAAGGATGTTTAAAACAAATATGGGCTTCATAACTCTAAAAACAAGCAAAAAAAATTACACCAAAAAATAATCATTTTAATAAAACTTGAAAATACTATGGCACCACATTCCATGTCTGGGTTGATGAAGTGAATAATCGACGTATTATTCTTGAAGAATGGCTTCGTTTGCCGGTCAAGGTAGTCATGTAGTCTAAGGCGTTAGGCCAGCGTCTCCAAGGCTGTGGATTCGAATCCCGCTCTGAGACATGGATGTTTGTGTGCGCTTTTAACTTAGTTCTACGAGTACTTCAGTCCATACAGTGAAATCAAGGAATATCACCCGAGTAGCACACAAACGTTGAAAATACGTGGATTAAACGTTAGTACCGAAACGTTTTGTTCACGTTGTAAATGTACCGAAGTGTCCGCCTGTTCAACGGTTTATTCGACGTTGAATAATGGTTGAGAAGAAACGGGTTTAGTTGTCCAAAAGAGAGCATGAATGCTGTCTTTTGGTATAAACACATTCAGTTTTATTTTATCCGTTGCTTTTATCACGATATACTGTATTAATTTTCCAACAGTAAATAATCCGAGTGGCTACTGTGGGGGCTCGAACACTGGAACGTTATACACTTCTCGTTTGTAGCTCAAT
This sequence comes from Lepisma saccharinum, assembly GCA_022664845.1. NCBI lineage: Eukaryota > Metazoa > Arthropoda > Insecta > Zygentoma > Lepismatidae > Lepisma > Lepisma saccharinum. Next base: position 3,959 of record JAGDQP010038807.1, read on the forward strand.
GCGTTGACCACTTATCCAAGGATCCACCTGAGTAAACACTACTTTCTTTTACTGTATCGTTGAAAGTAAATGTTCGTTGAAATATAGTTTAAAATTCACTGTTTTCAACATGCAAATGAAAACATGAAAAATATAGTTATTTTCGTTGTGTTTGCTTTTAATTATAATGTTTAAACAATTAAATTAGAAATGCAAGTGTGAAACGAAATCTAGGACATAGTATGAATGATAGTCGAAAATACGTCACGTTAACGTCGTATCAACGAAATTCTAACTTCGTTGAAATATGGTTTTAAATTCAATCAGTTTTCAACGTGCACATGAGAACACCAAAATTAGTTTGTGTCATTCAATTAGTTTTTAACTATATTTTTTGACATATCATTAGTAAGAAACGCATTAAATAAAATCTATTAAACCATAGTTGAAAATAACATATTGAATACACGTTGTATTAAAGTCTTATCAACTCAATGACGTCTTTGTTGAAATATGGTTTAAAAATAAACGTATTGTTTTCAACCGATAACGATTAATCAACGAAATGAACCTAAAATCAACGTTGAAAACAAGTATGTTGCTACTGAGGCAGTTGATCAGTAAAATAAATTTTAAAAAATGTAGTGTAGTAGCTAAAACAACAGACAATAAATCACAAGGTTGCAGGTTCGAATCCAGGCAAGGACAAGCGCGAAAATTTTCAGCTATAAATGAAGACGAGAAGATAAGACGTGTAATAGAATAAAGACAGGGTGACACTTTTGAAAAGTTCCTGTATCTATTTCCTTTTATTAAAAAAAAGCAAATTTCTCTCAGCGAAAGATGGTGCTATAGCGATCAATATCGATAAAGATTGGCATCGATACAGACAGTATCGACAACAGTGTTTGCCATTCGATATTGACCGATATTCGAAAACAACATCGATCGAAATCGCAAATCATAAATTATCGATATCGGCGGATACTGATGTGCCACTGGGGCTGCGTGAATATGAATGTCGAAAATGATCAGTGAAATTCAGTATAAGAAATCTTATAAAATACTTTGTTTCTCGAAATGAGCAAAACCTTCTACTTACATTGCTCTCGTTTTAATCCATTCATATAAAATCATGTGCAATGTACTCTGCACTGAAATCTAAGCTTTAATCAGCTGAAAATAGTAATACAGAGTGTCCCCGTAATTAGGGGACACTCTGGAATAAGAACGTTGTCGTATCTGAGTTCCAGGTTGCTGTTGAAACCTTATCATCCTCACCTTCTTCATGTTATCTTTGAGAACGATTCGGACAGAAGAGCTCAGTTTTTGTGAATGGTTTATTGGAAAATGTGAAGATGACAACACTTTTCCATACAAAATCTTTTGGAGTGTTGAGGCAATCTTTAAGGTTAATGTAAAGCAAACGATCTCCAGCAAAAGATGGCAGCACTGCCTCCATAGAATATATGTCTAATGTATTTTTGTCGTTGTACTAAATTTCAATGCTGCTCCTACAAATTCAAGCCTAGCGAGTTCTAACTTTCATGGAAGAAAGTTCATAACCAATTCGAGTGTTCGATCAATGCCGATTTTTAATTTTCGTTTTTCTTCATTGTTGAAATCGCTTGATTTTTGTTGTGAATATCAAAACCTATATCAATGAAGCTCTTTCAACAATGAACAAAAATTTAGATTAAAACTCGGCATTGATCAAACTCTTGAATTGGTCATGAACTTTCTTCCCTGAAAGTTTGAACTCTCTAGGCTTGAATTTATAGGAGCAGGATAAAAATACATTAGGCATATACGGAGGTAATGCTGCCATCTTTTGTTGGAAATCGTTGCTTTACGTTAACCTTAAATTAAATGGTTCTGTTAACAGACATAACAGTGTTTACTGGGCACATTGTAATCCCCATGAGATTATTGAAAAACATGTTAACTCTTCCGGAGTTTGGGTGTTGATTGCAATTTGTGTAACATGACTCGTTGGACCGTTCTTTTTTAAAAGAACAGTAACAGGAGAACGATATGTTGAGATGAGATATTTGATGCAGACTTCCTCCCTCTTGTTTCTAATTGGGTTCTAATTCCAATGTGCTAATACTAATAATACTGCTCCTTCAAACTATGTCTATTTCTACTTCGATGTGTTCCAAGTTCAAAAACGTAGATCAACAGGTTATACACAATTGCCCCTTTACTTCTGGGACATACTGTGTACACCTCGTAACCCAAGTTGTACTTTTCAATTAAACATGCTTGGAGTCCTCGGTTTGATCACTGCTAGTGCCATGTGGTGGGCATACACCATGTATGGGTTTCCTTGGGGTTTTCCCGTTTCCTTCTACTATCTTCATTCCACCGATTCTCCCATCATCATCCACCCAGCCTGAGCCAAAGTTGTCCAAGGGCCTTAAAAATTAATTTCAAATTCCATTCTGGAAAGGACAATTTATTTATGTATCTACCTTCTACAGAGAATGAATGTATTCTTCACTTACTAAAGGTTTACACTAATATCCTGTTTGTTACAATTATTTTATACAATATATAAAGAAAAGACGAAAACAGCAACACTAAAATATAAGCCTGATTCTCTAATCTAATACATCTATAAACTTAAATATTTAAAATTAATTCATACAAAAGAGAAACAAACATATAAGAAATACTCCAACATTCATACATCACATAAACCATGAATAAATGTCATAAATATTACGTCTTTCGTGTATCAAATAATACACACATACATACATACATAAGTCACACATAGACACATAACCTTAATTGCATACTCCCCAGTGATATACCTTCCTCTGATATTGTTATTCATTTAACAAAAGACGGCGAAATATTATAGAATCCTTAGCAAACTTTGTTTGAAAAGTATCTGCATTGAAACCAGGTATAGCAATACAGAGAACATTGATATTCTTCGATATCCACAAATGTAAGGTTGATTCAAAGATATTATTTTCATTGCTTTCAATTTGTTATATATATGATTATTTTTTTTTTCTTCTGTATGTAATGCCGACTATTTCTTTTTTTGCTGCTAAGAAAAAGAATTTTCCGGCTTGTCATTTTTTCTACGACCTATAAGCAATTTGGTGACGGCAGTGCTTGTAATAACTTATTCTTGAAGCAGATATGTTGAAAGCCATTTACATAATCTGAATTTCGAATGAAATGAGACTAGCAAATGACTTCCGCTAGTGTAAAACTGAGTTCAAGACGTTTACGGCCCATTTTTTTTCTTTTTAACGTTTTCTCTCTACTTTTTCGTTCTTTGATGCGATGATTTTTCTTTTCATGAAAAAAAAAATGTTCTCGCTAGCCTTGGAACAAGGAGGGAAGAAGCTGTAGGTTATACAAAGAACGCTGAATGTGATTAAATATTCGTCATTAAGCATGATTTGAAATATGGTATCCCCATCATGAAAAAGGACTAGCTAAACATTTTTCTACAGTATGCTAATCATATTATTCTGTCGTGCAGGAACAGCGACGGTTTATCCAACCACAAAACGCACTTAGATCCCTACGGGCATGGATATCCATGCATTGCATATGCAGAAATGTCAAAGAATAGGAATATGTTGGTTCTATAAGTACATTACATTTTGGTTGAAGCAACGTATGTTGTCACACCGTTCTAATCTACATCTCAATATTAGAAGAGAAATTGTTTAATTTTGCGTTGATGTTAACATCATAGTCAATACATACGGTGCAATTCGAAAAGATTCATTTGCTTGGATCATTTTCCATGTATCCCAATGTATCCTGTGTCATTTGTAAGTTGCATATGGTGATTAATAAACGATAATGTTAACGGAAACTGTATTAATAAAGAGTGAAAATTTGCTTTCAATATTATGTTTAGATTATTAATACATCTTTTTTCATATTTGTGTATTTCGCATTATTGCAATTTATTTGCAATCGTCTGTATTGTATTATTTCTATTTACCATTCAGTTCAACGGTTTACTCGCTTTCCCCACGAATAAAACATAGGTTAAGGATCACTATGTGGAATATTAACAGAGGTTTTGATAGTTCTAAGGGCCTACTTTACACTCCTGCCTCTTAGCTGTTCAGAGGTTTTGATAAGTGGTTAAGAATTAAGAGTTTTTTATAATTGGTTAGATGTTAACCCAGGCAAAATGTTTTGAAGCTGTTAAAATCAAGTACGTCGTAAATACGGTTACGTTTACTGTAAGCGCCGTGTATAAAACATTTCTACAATTTGATGTAATTTTAGTGCATTTTAGAATGTTTAGACCGCATTCCGTTTTAGAACCTAAAATTGCCGTCATTTTCTCGACTGTGAGGGCATGACAGTTCCTGCTCGAATACATCTTGATGTAAAACACTTAGAATACTGAAAACAAAGAAGTGTCTTAATTAAATACGATAATTAAATACTAATTAAGCACGATTCAGATATGGGGAGGTAAATCAGTTTCAAGCCTTGTTTAGACGGTCATTCTAAGACTTTTTCTCAGTGCTTCTAGGTAAATGTCGGGATGGTACCTAAAAGAAACTTCTGATTGACTCTTTCTCGAATTCTTTCCTGAGACGTTATGAACTGTGTAATTTATGTGCCGGGCTTGATTCATCCGGGACGAAAAATCAATTCTATCTATTCTATGCTTCTATCTATCTATAAAACTGAAAATTCACTGATTCACTCACTCGCTGATTCATCAACAGAACTCAGTAATTGATATGAATAGATGCTCTAATTTTCTCGTAAGCTATTTTTTCATCATGTAGAATTCTGCTTAAAAAGGATTTGATGAAATTTACCCTCAGTTGTCAGTGTAGCCAACTTTTTAAAATAAATTCAATTCTTGCAAAGATTTCTATACTGTTCATTATATCTTCACCAAATTTTGCCTGAATACTCTTCACAATCTTTAGAAAACAACCAGACTAAGCAACGCTAAAAACTTAACAATTAAAAAAAAAACAACCTAAGAATGAGCTGTTAATGTACTTGTTTATAAGGCAGTTTTATAAAAGGTACAAAGCTAAAATTTAGATATACCGTTCCTTTATTTATTACATAAATTTCAGTTATTTTGCAACATATTTATTTGTGTAATCATGAAGATGGTAAATTTAACTAAACAATATTCACATAAAGATATACCGATCAGCCGTAGCTCAGTGGTAGAGCGTTGGGGAAGTCATGAGTTCGATACCAGCGGCCGACCATCTTGACTGAGGTTTTCCCAGGGTTTTCCCTCAGTCACATCAGGCAAATGCCGGGACGGCACCTTCAGCAAAGACCCTGGTCGACATCTCCCCTTCCTATCCCGGCTTGAGCCTTAGATGCCTAAAAGCCATAAATAAAATTCAATTCATTTCAATAAAGATATTTACTAACTTCACTAATTTCATAAATATTCTTAAAATTTTACTCCAGCAACGACTGGTAAGGTCAGCTAGTACCTAAATATATTATCGAAATTTCGTGCGTAATAATGCACAATTTTTTTTAAAAAAAATAGTGTATTACTGCTCTTTACAAATACTGTATGGAGATTTTGCTTTTGACTAAAATAGAAAAGCAGTAGCAACATTGCTCTTTGTTTCAAAGATTTTCCTCGATTCTCTGAAAGGACTGGATAGGTCGCATTCCTTGGAACAGTCAGTCGCTTGAATAGACTTGAAAAGAGCATCTCTCCTCCATTGGAGATTGTCCCCTTGCATTGTACACTTCACGCGTCAGAAGGGAGAATTATAGCCAAGTTGGTCCCCTTCCACCCGATGTAATGTATTCAGTATCTGTTGAACGTGGAAGCAAAAGTAATACGCATTGTCACTACAGAATTACAAGGCTTTCCAAGGGAACTATTTCCCGTGACGAAAGCAGGTGTTCTTCAACAAACAAGGAGGTAGGCCAAGGAATCTGTAGAAAAGTTTGCACACAAAGTTCAAATATTTCCTCCCTGCCTTCAGAATATCTGGCTAAGCTCCATTTACCTTGTCCAGCTATTCTTTCCCTACTCTTACTAGCCTATTGTTGTTACTTCAATAGAGCGTATACAATTGGATTGAAAGAGATGTTTTTCTTAACACTCTCCCTTGCAAATGGCTTCTATATATTTGTCAAAAGTTCGTCTCTTTTTGCAAGGGAAGGATATGAGATATTAAGAAAACTTGAGCTATACTCATAATTTCTAAAGAATGTATCCCGGTAATATCGTAGCCACGCCTACCTACAGGCAGAACAGATACGCCGTTGCTAGAAATACTTCTTCATGACCTTTAGGTGGCAGAGGGAATAAACGCAGTATAGCCGTAACAACCCTTAACTTTATCCAGCATTCAAAACGTAGTTCATGTAATTTGACCCCACCATCCCGCTCCCAAACTTTCGAAACTTTGACTATAGAAACTTTTTACAGAACACTGAACATTTCGACCAGATGAAAAATAAATACGAATATTAATAATTAATATTAACTTTGTAAGCGAGGGAGGAGAATGGGAATAGTCTAAATCAGTGTTTCTCAACCTGTTTTTCGCGAAGATAGGACAGATGGTCCGCAGTCAGACTTAAAGAAAACTAATTCCAATAAAGATTAAAAAAGGTCTGTCCGATGATGATTCACTGTGTTTACATTAAACGAGTTACATTATTTTACTGTGATTTCAGTAGGTATCCAAAATATGCCCTAAGATTTATTATGTTAAAAATCGCATAGTATGACCCAAATGTCAGTAAACCTCATACAGTTTTTTTTTTTTAATTAGGCCCACACAACTTAGTGGTCCGTAGAATTGTTTCAGACATATTACTAGTCCTTGGATTTAAAAAGGTTTCGATATGCTGGTCTGAAAATTGAAGTTAGCAAATAAACTAATTTCTTTATGATTAAATGCACGTATATCAACGCCTTATTTTCCGCATCCAATTAAGTGAGAACTCAACAAACTGCGTCGACAAGGGGTGTTCTTTTGAAAGTTGCTCATGTCTCTAATCACTATGACTGACCACTATAATTATGAGCACAAGAACTGTTTCAATTACTTCACGAAATACATGTTACGGTAGCATAGAAATGTTGGTTTACTATTTTTAATACTCAGAAGCAAGGAGCTATAACGATTGAATTGAAATCCTACCCGAAAATCCCTTGTTTCATCATTTCTGTTTATCTGGGTTACTTTGTTGAATTTTTACTGAGACTCAACATTCTTCTGTTTGTTTTTACAACTCCAGTAGCACACATAGAAAAGAACGTTGAATTCACGTTGAATGTCCGTCTCTTCTACGGTTTGTTCAACGATTACACGTTAATTAAACGTTTGTTCAAAGATTACATGATATTTAAACATTTGTTAAACATTACAAGTTATTTAAGCGTTTGTTCAACATTGCACGTTAATTAAACGTTCGTTTAAAGATTAAACGTTATTTAAACATATGTTCAACGATTACACCTTATTTAAACGTTTGTTCAACGATTACATGTTATCGTTGATACAATCATAGACCTCATAATAGATAGACTTATCACACTTCCCCATTCCTGGTTGCGCTAAAACTATTTTTTTTACAGGAGCACGTGTTTTTGAATTCATCCACTAGGTTGCTCTGACAGCGACCCCATAATAGAATATAAGTTTGATGCTACATAGCGGATGAATTCAAAATCACGTGCTCCTGTACAAAAACCCATTAGTTATAACGCAGCCCGAAATGAGGAAGCGTGATAAGTCTATCTATTATAAGGTCTATGATACAACTTTGAATACAACGTTGAAAGTACGGATATTTAACGGTGTTAACAACGTGAAATAATCGTGTGTGCTACTGGGGAATGTTTATCGTAGCATGTAAATGTCTATTTAGAGTAAGAAATCTCAAACTTAAAATGAGATGATATTTAAGACAACAACTAGACGACAAACCGTACAAACAATTTATAATATAATCTTTAAAATATGTGTATCATATGAAGGTGTACAAGTATCTTTATCACATAGCTTTGAAACAATATTTTTCTTAAATTCAGAGTACTTCATGACCTTATTTCTTATACAGATAGGTGTATTCTAGACAATCTATCTATGACACAATGGTACAATTACTTTTGCGTGTAATTCAATTTTACAAGAATTCCATTACAATAACTAAGTGCATGCAGACAATGGAAGCAAATCGTGACAGTGTAATTACGGTTCTTGCAAAAAAACAGGGAAAAGAAAAGAAAGGAACATGGTTGAAGCACGCGTCAAGAATTCCAGCTAGTGCGAAGGAAAAAAGTCCAACAAATCACTTCTTGTCAAAGTGAAAAATAGAAGAATATGGGAGAGACGGAACATCCGAAGAGCTGAAACGATGAAGGATTGCATTGTGGAAAGAAGGTGAAATTGAAAATGCGTATGAGAACAAGGCGTTCTTGATCAGCATAAAATTGATAAAAATACTCCATTCAATACCATTCGCGACAGGTTCGGCAAACGATAGGGGTGCGGAAAGTATTGAAAAAGGGAACAAAGCTTCAAGTGAAATAAATCGTGTCTGTGCGCTATATTGAAGAATGTACATATTTTATTCGATTTAACTGCGTTTGAAGTTTCCTTTCAAATGAACGTTTATTGGAAACAGTACTTACTGTATGGGCTTAGTTTCATTATTAAAGGAACTACGAACTAGGCACGTATCCAACCGCCGTGATGAGCAGATTACGTCACAGAAAGGTACTGGGGTACAAACCACATACCACTCATGCCATCACAGAAAGGTACTCATGTCACTTAAGTGGCGAATGAAAAAGGTCTTTATAACAATAGTATAGACAGTGAATACCGGCATGATACCTTCAAAAGAAGATCTGGTCGCTATTTTCCGACTTCTTCTCCAACACGTATATCATAGTGAGACGTGACGGCCTGTATCTCTGTCAAGGATGTTTTTTTAACAGAAAAAATACAGTATACAGGATGTCCTTGCAATAATGAGACAAAGTTAGGGAGACGATTATTCACATAAAACCAAGAAAAATGATCCAGGAAGAAATTCCAAAATCTGCTTAGTTTCGGAGCTACATGCGCATCGTTACAGCGGCATCGTCACAAATGACGTCATATATGGACAAGCAATGGCATAAGCAGGGTCGCAATAGCAAACCACAATCGAAGCAGTATTGAATTTGAATTGAATTTTTAAGTCCATTAGGCAACATTGGTTCGGATGGATGGATGAGTGAATTCGTGGAATGAAGAAGAAAGTTGGATGAAACGGGAGAACCCCAGAAAACCCTTGCACATGGTGTTTGTCCACCACAAAGCCCATATGGCATGAGCAGGGATCGAACCAACGACCCCAAGCACCAGAGGTGAGCACTCTATCACTGAGCCACCGCGGCCCCACCTTGCATATGTATTATAGGGAACGAATCTCCCTTTCCAAAATTTCCCTTTCCTCCCATTTTTACAGTACCTTTCTAATTCTCGTCTGTTAAATCCTTCCCACATATTTGTTTCCACAAATGCCAAGTGTCTCGAAATAATAGACTCTTTCATAAATTCTGTTTTTTCACGTTTTTTTTTTTTTTTTTTTAATCTCACCATTTTCCGTATAAATACTTGAACTCAATAACATCAGACTCATAGACATTTTAGATCTATTCCAATGATCAAATTAGATTTAACCTGTAAACTTTGATCCCGAAAAGCATGCTGACCTGTCAGATTTTATGCCAATATACAGTAAAATCGACTTCTACTTTTTTTCTCTTTAATTTGGTGCAGAACTTTGGAAGCTTTCCACATAGGAAAAGTTAAAGGATTAAAATTGGTGGGTTCTAATCCCATTCGTTGGCAGGGATTATCTGAAACCGCATCGAGGAAGCTACTTCGTATTCCAGGCGCGGTAGCTTCGTGTGGATTAAGTGGCACTCCGTTTATCTTCATTAGATACACACACTGAGAACCGCGCCTGCATTATCTTCAACAATTTCTTCGACCAGATATCGCGGAGAGGGAAAATATTCTTACGCTTGCATTAGATTGTCTAATTTGCAGAGAGAAGGAGAACACAATGCAATTTGTGTTAGCGCAAGTAAGGAGTAAATTGCATAAACAATGAAGTATGTAGTTTACGTTTTTCATTATATATCGCGTTAAAGTAACAAAGAGCAAACTTTTAACCAATACCGAACTGGAGTTGAATTTTTTTACGTGTTTTTGTTTGCTCTTAATACTTCTTTTGATACCTGAACGTTGGCTTAGCAGTCGGAAGGTCCTGGCAATGATCATAGTGGTCGCCTATCCTTACTGAGTGTTTTCTAGGGTTTTTCCTCAGTCACACCAGGTAAATACCGGGATGGTACCTCCAAAATAGGACCTAGCAAACATCGGGCCTAGTATGTAAATACCATCCAGGTAATTTTCCTGGTGTGACTAAGAAAAAGCCTGGAAAAAGTCACACAGGATGGTCGGCAGCTGGGATAGTTCCCAGATCCTTCTGGTTGCTAAGACAACACTATACCACTGAGCTACGACCACTCTATTATATAAATTAAAAGAAAATAAAACTAAATAAATATTGCGTTGTTTAATATTTCCTTTTACCTTACAAACCAAAACACTAGAATTAGTTTTCCATGTAAAGAAGAGCGGTATTTTGTGTCGCAGTTCAAGTGGAACCACCTGTCCTAATCTTCATGGCTCGTAAACCTCGAAGCAATTTTCCTTACAATCGACCAGCCTGTCATTTCGTGCAGTGCTGAATTATTTCTTTCCACCTTCACATGTAATCTTTTCCTTGCTTACTCAATAGGTTACTACACTATGTGCGGTAGAGAAACAATGATTTATAAATAAATCCAAGCTGGTGAGCTCGGATGTAACACTGAAAAGAACGCTCCTCCAGATTTTATCTTAAATTTCTCCACATTTGCTAGAACTCCACCGCTTTGTGTTAGCCTACATTCTATTCATTGGCAGGCTGGTATATGCCTTTCTTAGCTTATTTTATATTACTTTTTTTAACGTAATTAACTGGGGACGTCTATAAACTAATGGCCACCTCCAGAAAAATAGGTTTCCGGTTTTCAGAAATAACATTTTCCGTTTTTCCGGAAATTTTTCAGTATTCGTTTTCCATTTTCTGGAAATCTCTCTTTCCGTCTCCAGAAAATTTTCTGTTGTACGAATTTTTCCTTTTTCCGGAATAATTTTCGTTTTCCATTCTGAATTTTTCAGTTTCCTTTTCTTTTCTTTTTTTTTTCGAAAAATGTCGCCATTCCTGCTATGAACGTAAATGGGAAATTTTTAGTACAATTACAATACACGTGCAAACGAAGAAGCTTGCCTGTGTGTACGCATTTCCCCCTTTCGTTAAAGTGTAGGGTGTTTCAGTTCTCCCACAGTTCCAACATACTCTTTGTTTCTCTGAGGTTACTAGAAACATCGAGGGGGGTGAGGCCTTTCGTGAGGAAGGAGGTGGGGATAATGGTTAAAGTGTTGTCGCCTCAATTAAGGGACGAAGGGAGGATCTGTTAATTGGTTTAAAATTAGCAGGCTGTAACACTCGCAGAAAGACTGTAGTGTTGACGCCCAGAGTAGAGGTCAAAGGTGTGGGGCCACGACCACAAGTCAAGACACATTGTTTTATCTCTCGTAGGTGAAGGAAGCTGTGACTGTTCATATGTTCATCCACGCATTCATGTTCAATCGTACTACCTTCCCCCTAAAATTTATTTCCCATTTTGTTTTTCAAAATTATTGCAAAAACGAAAGACAATATTATAATTTTGGAGAAGAGGCACCACTCGATAATAAAAAATAGTACATGTAACTGTATTTAAATATCGCTTTTCTGACAAATAATATATTGAAATAAAGTGTTGTACAACGTTTTGCGCTTTCCAACTGGAAGTTAATTTTCCAGTTAACTGAAAATTCATAATAATAATAATAATAATAAATCTGAAGCAAGAGCTCAAAGGAGTGAAGTAAGAAATATGATTAAATATGATTTTTATTCATTGCTTTTATATGTATGTTTAACTAACCGATTTTTCTATTTCAGCTTCGATTCGATTCAGCCTATAGCCGTTAATTTTTTTGTTTGCTTTTCTTTTTTTTAAAACTTCAGTGCATACGTGAGATGTGTGTAGGTGAGAAGAGGCCGACGACGAAGGTGAAAGTTGCTGCAGTTGGCGTCTTGCCTGACGCATTACCTCTCTGTATATATACTTCAAATTGCATATGCTTGCTCAAGTTACTTTCACGGTAACCTCTGTGCAGAGATTCTTTGGCGGCAAAGAATAGCGAAGATCGAATTTATAGTTTTCTTGATTGACAACTGTGTTTTTTGTGGAGATCGATTTTTGAATAATGCTGAAGTGCTGTTTAATTCTATGGGAAGTCAATCACATCTTTCAGCACCCGGTATTTTGATATCGGGAGGTATGTTAATTTTGAGTTGTTGTTTGATAAGTAGCTCATACACGGTAATCATTACGTTATCCTCTGTGTGGATGGAATGTGCCGGTGTCGTGGATCTCTCGTCCGCTCCTTTGTGTTGTATAATTCTTCTTTGTTTCAATTGTTGTATTTGAGTAGCTCATACAAGATGTTCGTCCCGACATCCTCTGTATAAGTGAATGTGGCGGTGTCGTGGAACTCACGTCCACTCCATTGTTGTGTTGTGTAAATCTATTTGGATCTAATGTCGTAAGATAAGATAAAATGAATTGAATGGGCGGTAACAGCACTATGGCTTACGCCCGTCCCGAAGGATCTAATGTCGTGTTTTGAGTAGCTCATACATGATGACCATCACGTCATTCTCTGTATGGGTGAATCGACCGGGTCGTAGGCCTTATCGTCTACTCCAATTATTTTGTCAGTTGGTCCTGATTGTGTGTCCTTTTAATACTGCCCGTCGTGACGTTTGTAAATAAAGTCTTGAAATATTACTCATAAGTCTGAAGCTCCGGTTGGCTTGATTGGTAACGATCACTGAAGATCTAACGCCTTCGGTATGGATTTGAAACAAGAGAGGGTTCTACCGCCCTCGGAGGGTCAGGATACTTTCAGATTATCTGGATTTGTGATCCGTTTGAATTTCAAGTTTGTGTCTGTCTTAACGAGAGCTGTGTAATTTTGAGTCACTTCAACAAATACCTGACTAAGAAATTATAATGAACGGCTTAATCGGGAATATAGGAAAAGAAGCATATCTTTTGTAAATAAATAATTTTTATTTATTCTTATCTTACTCACGGATTTCATTCATAAGAAACTAATAGCCTAGTTGCCATAATCCTTTTTGTCTGGGTATGACGAGTATCGTTCCAGAGAGACTCACATATTCATCGTATAATTATGAGAGATTATTTTTGTCTTCTATTTCTTTGTTGTTTAATAGCACTGCAAAACGTTCTTTCGTTAAGAACCCACCCTGGGTGTGTTGGTTCGACTGCAGGGTAATCCGTTAGGTGATGTTGTGGGAGTAGGAGTATTCAGACAATTTTTGCTAGGGTCCTCCGCTTAGGGAGATATCCACTGGGCGACTGGCTGGCGCCTGAACTTACATAAGCGTTTGTATAAGTTATTCAGCAGGGATTAATGATCTGAAATAATTTGCTTATCGATCATTTCTTTTATTGAGTTTACAAGTGAAATCTATTTGTTTTTGTGTCAGTCCGTAGACGAGTCTGGTGTTTGTTTGAAGAAACCAGTGGACAGGTTCTTGTTGACTAAGCGAGGTTTCGTATTGCAAAGGGCTGCTTTATTGTTTAAAGTTTATTTCTTCCCTAAAAACTGAAAGTATTCGTTATGAGCAACTTCGGGAAAGTTATTCGTTATCCAAATACAAACCAGATCCTAGTAACCCCACGCCACAACAAAAGTTATAGATATAATAAAGTAACATGTCACCTACCACACTGCTAACTTTCAAATTCATAGATGCAATGAGCGAAAAGATTAAGGAAAAACAAATTTGTTAAGAATTTTCTATGTAAAATGAGATTTTTTTAAAATAATCATATGTATACAAAGATTTGTAATTTCTAACGCAT
>JAGDQP010038809.1:0-18004 GCA_022664845.1 Lepisma saccharinum
TTCTCATTCTGTTGTGCTCTTTTTCATCGCGTGGAGTTCTATCCTTTTACATTGCACTCTTTGTTGTCACCACAACGTTTGTTCTTTTGTCTTTGGACAATGGGAGAAAGGAGGACGGATGGCAATCGGAAAATTTTCCTCTCGTTTTATCAGTTTGGTTACTGAAAACGTCCTCCTCTTTTTTATAGTCACTTTCCCCCATTCTCTCTGATCGTGAGCGCTGTGTCTGAGATTTCCTGTCATCGTTCTTATTCCTCTCCGGATTGTGCCCTTACTGACATCGCTACCCATTGTTCGTCACTGAAATCATTTCATTCACAGCATAATAATAAGCTTCCTCTGCTCTTCTTCATCCCTTTTCCTTTTTATGTTCTCCGTTTTATAACAAGCACTGTTGAAATTCCCCTCCCTTACTGTCTGATAAGTTGTTTGGCTTCGCTCGTCCATTTTGTCCCACTGTTGAGATCATGGAACTTTGTACCTTCTAATTAATCTACGTAATAGTCACTGCGTTCAATTAGTGGGTAGAAGCGGCAGCCTCTGTTGAAGGATTGGTTGGTTGTACGCGGTACGTGAAGTTAGAGCAGTAAATTGTCCTTCGCAATTATTTCCTAGAGGCCACCAACACGCAAACCTTTGCTGCTAAGTAATCGTTTTGTGGTTGAGTTGATTTTTGTTTATGATGCAACATCATATTCTTTTTTCTTTCTTCAAGATTCTTTTCCATTTGTATAGACGCAGATACTGGAAAAGAGAACACGCAGTGGGTAAAGAATAATCAAGGATTCTAATACGCATAGATAATGGCGCTGGTGGATAATTACATGAAAATTTGCTCAATAAATTGCATGCTCTTTAATTGTTTTTTCCGTCCTCGTAAGATGAAACTGTGGAATTGCTTTTGATGTGCTGTTGTATAAAAAATTGTGGTTTAGGTACAACGTGCTTTCTTCCGTAGCATCAGTGAGATTGTTTTATTTAGGTTACAATATTTCTAGTAATGTAGCCGTGTTGCATGAAAATACAAGCATTTGCAAGAGAAAAATTGAAGGTCAATAGTACCTTACGATAAAGATCTTCGTCTCTTAGAGTAAGATAAATAAGACACATTAAAATTATTTTCAGACATCAGTTACGGTAGAAGTTTTGTATTACTACAGTACGCTACCATATACTGAGATTGTCTTTGGACAAAAGTTAGACATTTTTACGGTAGAAAACTCTTATAAATGGGGTCTTTCTAAACATTGGTTTTGACACTCTTCGAGGAAATGAACTCTGAAGTTCTTAGTATTGCTAAATTTGCATTAAGGTCAGTATATAAACCAACGTTGTCTACAATCCTAGATGGCAACAGTACATGTGTGTATGTATTGCTTTCGTTGTACGCAGTGCTGCTCCCTAGAGGGTCAAATTTTCAGAGAAGAAACTTGATAACCATTTCAAGATTCCGATTTTTAATTCCTTTGTTGTTTATTGTTGAAATCACTTTATTATGTTTGGATAGTCACAACAATCAAGCGATTTCGAAATATCATTTATTAAATTTTGTGTTTTAGTTGCATAAATGCCTTTCTACATTTAGGATACTTTGTAATTTGCAATACCTAAATAAACAGTGTGGAAGATATTCAAGCGTTATAGCTATTTTCTCGAACACACAGTTTTTCTCGATCCTTGGTTGCCCAGTTTGATGAGAGCTTTCTTGGAAAGTTTGTAACGTGTTTTTTTTTTTTTCATCCCCCGTATTTGATGGCATGAGTTAATCAAGTAATTTCTACCCAGGGTTGGTCTGCATCCGCATACATGATGCATCTACATTCTGCAGAACATTCTTGAAGGGCCGTTACGAAGTACAATATGCGGCCAAACGAACAGCACTGAAATTACAACCATGCTACGAAATCAAGATTTGTCAATAGAAGATGCGAGGTGACTATAGTAACACATATCTAAGTGCATCGGCATAGCAAGGGTTCAAAGTGTCTACCCTCACGTCTCACACAGAGTTCAGAACATTCCTGCTGATTGTTGAACATGTTGATGAACACAGGCTGCTGCAACAAATGGAAATCTCCTGCAATTCGGGATCACTTCTAGGCGGGTCATTAGATCGGAAGATGGATTCTTTCAGCATGCCCCATATGTAGGCATTGGGGCCGTGAGACCCGGGTAGTGGGAAGGGTACAGTAATGCAATTCTGACGCCCCACTCCGTATGACCGGAAATAATGCTCCCTAATGATGATCACCTTTTCCCCCGTTCTAAGAACAATTACCGCCATGCCAACTGCACTCTACGCTACTCTCAACACAACACTACAGGAGGCGTCATGAGAGGTTCTCACAACGCGTATGCGTGTCAGACATGCACACATTTCAGTACTGTTTTCCCGCATACTGTATTTCTATGAAGCTGTTCTAAAGAAAAAGAAATCCTGTGTATTTACTATTTAGCTGATGACCGTGTTCATCACGCGCTTCTTCAGCCGTTCTGTCACTCATCAGTGATGGAAAGTACTATAATGTCGAAGGAAAATTCTTCGCGTATACACTGAACAGTTATGCACATTGGTTGCTTCTGAATTGTTATGACCGTCCTAGAGGAGTTGGTGAGGGACGGGCCGCGGTGGATCAGTGGTAGAGCGCTCGCCTGTGGTGCTTGGGGTCCTCGGTTCGATCCCGGCTTATGCCATGTTGGCTATGCATTGGACAAACACCGTGTGTGTAGGTTTTCTCGGGGTTATCCAGTTTCATCCCTCTTTCGTCATTCCACCAATTCCTCCATCATCATCTGTCCGGGCTGAGCTAAAGTTGCCTAAAGGCCTTAAATAAAATTCAGGAAAAAAATACAAGCTGGTTATAGTTTCCAAGAACGTGACGTCAAATTTTGGTATATTCGAACCACTCCGTTCAAGGGACTCCATGTGGGTTGAACTCGTAACCATATTAACTGAAAACGGGCGTTCTATCATCTCAGCTTAGCGGTCTCATCATAACATTAATGCGTAAGACGTATTTCTATGCATCAGAACGAGAATAAATTAGTCATATGTCAGAGATACGTTGTTAAAGTCGCAAAACACACCACTGGAAATAGAGCTGATAAAGCATTATTACTTGTAGTAGAAATGTTCCGCTAGGTTGTTATTTTTTGTATTTGAACTGTGAAGAAAAGTATTAATATCTACATTGGTGTTTATGTTGGAAGTGGGTGCTGTAATATGGATATATTATTATTTAAGTCGTTTATTTAAGGATAATAAATACTCTGAAAATGTAGTTAGGCTGATTCCATATATAACACAAAAAATGAGGATATTAATTTCCTGAATCACATTTCCAGATTAATTCTTGGCTGTTCCTAAATGTGTAACAGTGATGCTATTATTATTCGAGTATTGGAAAGTTAACACGTCTAGTCTTCTTAAAAATACTTATTCTCTGTGATATTCTATGCAACTTCTGTGTTCTTGAAAGTTGTGTTTATTGACATGTTAAATTAAACTTTTGTTTATTATTCTGTATGTTTTCTTACGTTACTTTTTTTATTTTAACAGGAGATGAAGGTTAATTGGGCTACATCACCAGGGAACCAGCCAAAACAAGACACAAGCAGTAAGTACTAGTTTTTGTCTTCTCGTAAGAGTCCTTCATGTAAAATCAACCAGTGCAATTTTAGAATTTTTATTTCTTCGTAATGAACGGAAACAGGAATAGTATTGCGGAGACTTTTAAGTACCGTTCCAAAGTTCGTCGTAATTTTTAAAGTACAACTTTTGGATCGTAAATGTAATAGTACAATATTGATTGAGCCTGCGGGTTGTTAACATTAACAATTTTAAAACACGTAAGTTATTTAATTTTGTTGTCCATTAATACGTATTGATACCATTTCCGGAAGAAGGGCCTATAATAATCCTTGGCTTGGCCATGAGAAATAGGTCATCAGCCCGTTGTTTTCTTGTAAATAATATGACTCTTCATGGACGGTGTATTCTCAAAATTCATTTTACGAGGTTTTGATATCTTCCCGTTGTATTGTTTCCTTTAGATACGGACAACAAAACTGAAGATCGTTACCCTTAACTAGATGCTCTTGCTCTTGTCAGTGTCTCTCTTAATGGCGCAGTGCCAATTAATTCATTGTTAGCATGTCAAAGTCTCGTTAGTTCATTACATATCTCAATATCCCAGGTTACATTTACTTACATTATTAATTCATTCATGGGCTTATTTGAAATTGTCCTAAACTATGATTGGGATCGACGTCAGTGAAATGTAATTTACATAAGGGTTCACGTTTCGGTGAATATGGTGTGTGGCAAGTTGCTGAAGGATCTCCCGAGTCCTCTTTGCCACATGCCGCTTGACATTTTCGTTGAAGAACTGCACACCCTTGCGATTCACCAATGCCGGCTCCTTCTGCCGCAATGCACGGTGCACCCTTTGCAACTGCAGTGATGGTCTGACCAGGTGGAAGGAGCTCGTAATGTACCACTTGGCGACAAGTCCACCATACAGAGAGCATAACCTTTCGTGGGTGCAGAGCTGGTCTTATGGGTCACGTGGCGACAACCAATGTCTGGTACGCTTGGGAGTGTCATAGAGGACCCACTTTTCGTCACCAGTGAGCAAGCGATCAAATATGGGTGTGTTCAGCTGCTGAGTGAGCAAGTACAAACATGCTGTCACTCGTTGTTCCTTGTTGGCTGCCGACAATGTGTAGGGTACCCACTTGCTTAACTTGTATGACTTCCGTATTCTATGCAGGTACAGTCTGACTGTTTCAGGGGAAACATGGAACCTTTCTCCAAGTTCATCACACGTTAGACTACTGTCCTCCTCCATGGCTTCTTTCAGGGCCTCATCTAACGCATGTGGTCGTCCACTGTGACGTTCATCAGCAAGGCTCACATCTCCCGAACGGAATTTCTGGAACCAATGCCTGGCGGTGCGTTCGTTCACGGCATTCTCACCAAATTCCTGGCATATGCGATGACTTGATGCGGCAGCTGACAGACCCATTTTAAATTCAAACAACAAACACACGCGAACAAGATGCTTCGATACTTTCATTTTTCTTTTACACTGGACGAGCTATGACTGCTGTGTGTAAGCACCGTACGGTCAGACTAACTCCCGATCGCTTGGCAGGCACGTGCGTCATTTCGTTTCCTCTGTGTGAGCGCATGATCAGTGGGACGTTAAAAACGGCAAAAACTTTCTTGGTTACCTTTATGTTCGCGAAATTTCTAGAAATTCCTCAAGTTTTCAAGCACTGGTTAATTTGACATGAAACTATCTAGTTTGCTATTTTTCTTCTTATTTTTTCATTTTTGTCTCAGCTAAGGGTGAAAGCCTATTTCTACTGTACTGTGAACCATTACTTCATTATCCTTAAAAACCTTAAACAGAACTAACATTGTTTTCGTCAGTTTTTATCAAAGCTGTCCGTTTTGACTGGTGTTTGGTTCCCGTTCTCGTCTGCTTAGATGGTAGCAGGTATACTTGTTTACGATTATATTTAAGCTATTTTATGTTGAGCAGTTGCGTATATTTTGGTATGAAATATGTACGAGGTCTGGCTAAAAAGACAAAACTGACAACTTTGTCGGAAGTATACGTGTAGCAGTTGGAGCACATGCGTGGTAAGCGACCTTGAAGCTTCGGTAAGGGGACGAAAGAACATCGGCAGCGTTGTCACACGTAGTCAGTCTGTGAGGAACAATTGAAGGAAGAGATAGACAGTCGTGTTGCCGAAATTTTTATTTTTATTTATGGCATTTAGGCATCTCAAGCCAGGATAGGGTATTGGAAGGTTGTCGGCCAATTCTAGTTTCTAGGTCCCATGCCGGAATTTTCCTGGTGTGACTGAGCAAAAACCTTGATCAGGATAGGCAACCACTGGGATCGTTCCCAGGACCTTCCGATTGCCAGTGCTCTTCTAACTGAACTATTCGTGTCGATGGAGAAATGGTAAATGTGAAACTCGAGTAGCGAGTTAACCAGAAATTCCTTAGAAAATTGAAGAAATCACCTAGTGAACGTGTGCAAATGTTAAAATGTCTCGTGTTCCTTTGTTCCAGTGGCACAGACGCTAGAACGTTGAAGACGACGAAACAACATGGCGACTTCTCACGGTCGTAACTAAAGAAAACATGATTTAAATTGAAACGTGACAGCTGCGATTCTGCTAACAGTCGCGTAGTCTCGTGATAGTATTTTAGTCAGGCAGGAAACATTTTTTCATAATAGGTTGGCAACACTGACAACTTCAGGGCTACGGGAAATCTCAGTACTTTTCTATTGTGTCGAATAATGTTTATACTAATTTTATAGTACATAGGTATAACTGAATGGAAGCAATTTTAACAAGTGATTATTTTAATGAGTTGGCAACACTGACAACAGGGTTACTGGGAAGTGGGAGCATCCGCAGTATGTTCCTATTTTGCCAATGTTTATGCGAAATTTGATACTGACTGCTAAGACTAAAATAATAATAATTTTATAGCAAATAGGCTGACAACACTGGTAAGTGGGTTGCTGCGCAACGTAGGCCTTTTTAGTGTTTTGTATTGTGTCGAATAATATTTATGCCAAGTTTGGCGGAGCTAGGTCTATCTGAATGGAATCAGTTGGAACAATTGATTTTTAAATGTGCTGGCAATACTGAACAGCTACTGCACCAATCAAGACGGTTCTGGCGGCTCTTAGCTAGTTTAGTCAAAACCTTTCCAACCACACCTGAATAATCTCTTTGCACTTTGTGGTTCGTGAGATTTAAGTGCTCGACACGGACGGACGGACACTATGAGCGGGAATATTGGTCCTTTTAGCTATAGATTCGCTGTCAAGGGACTTACAATGACAGAAATCCTAATTTTATCTCAAACTTTCTAAAATACTGTGGTTTAAGTATAGTCTAATTCTGAGTTCTGTGGCCGCGAGGGAGGAATCGTAGCATGATCATGGGTGGGAAGATACTTTTAATAGCCAATGCGAGGTAGGTAGTGAAAGCGCGAGTTCTCGCTGATTACTTGTGCACTTCCCACTTCATGCCGCGCGCTAGCCATGGCCCCTCAGAGGTCTACAGAACTCGGAACTGCACAATACTTTTCCTTTGTTCTTAAGTTTCATGCATCGTAAGCTTTTAAAGTGGGTTGATATGCGGTGTTCGCAATAAGTGAGGTGACAGTAAATCAACTTTTTATGACGTCAGCGCGAAATCGTAGTTTTTGGAGACTTTTTTTTTTTAGCCAGCAATACTGTACCGCCATTTATCTTCGACAACCTCTGGAGAACTTACAATTGTTAGTCAAGATTGAAGGAAGAGTTGACCTGACGTACCTTTCCAGTGTCGAGCCAGACTCAGCGACCGTAACCTCTGGACCAGGGTGATGGTTGGTAAGAAAGAAATATGGAACTATATGTATAAATATTAACGTTTCGTGATTAGATGGGAAAACTTGTTTATCCCGTTTGACTTCGCTCGCATTTATTGTTAAAGTAGCAGTCACCCTGTCCTGCGTGTTGCCATTCGTAAATTGATGGAACTTAGGCTTTTATTGATCGATCAAGATAAAGGAGTGGTACGTCGTGAACAACGCTCTATAATGAAGTGGGTTAATAGAGTCATTTAGTGTGCAGTACTTTTCGGTTACACGAGATAAAAAGATCATGGCAGATAATATTGCTGACTTAATGTCAAGTAACTTTCCGAAAATTATACCTTGGATGACTGCTTTATGCACTGAGACAATGAACAGGCCGAACGTAATGAAACATTTTGATCAGGTTTGGCTAAGCGCTGAAATGCAAGAGGGAGACATGCTTTGTAATGTATGATACGTTAATGTTCTATTTTCTGGCTTACCTATGCTTTTCCTCTTTTAAAATCTAAAACTTGTAATGAAATTCCAGCGCTTGGTGGTCCAGTTTACATGAATAGAGGTGTCGCTTTTCCATATCATACGAACCAGTGTCGGTCCTCATCAAGAAGACTCTTGTACGCATAGCACACACACACATACACGTACATTGAAAATAGATGGTAAAGAGCAGGGGTTCAGTTTACATCTCTCTCTCTCTCTCTCTCTCAAAGCTTTATTTGACCATGAAACCACACTGAACAAAGACAGCACTCAACATACTCTGCCTTCATCGTCCCTGTTGTATCGCATGACGTGGTAAATGCCTTTTTCCCCTTTCTCATTTTTTATATCTCTCTAGTAAAATCTGTAACTCAGGACCAACAAAATTAACGATCCCCCTCCCTCGTCCCGCATCTTTTCTAAATACGAGTCGCTAATTGAAGAGAATACCATCATTTTTAGGGTCCATCCTTTCTATCAATTCACTGCGTATGCAGATGCATGTCTTTCTTCTCAGAATATCCCCCCCCCCCTTCCTCCTCAATATTGACACAGTAATGATGGTGTGTAGTGGTGGTGATGGTTGCTGTAGAACTTTCCGCATGAAACGTTTCGTTTCTCAAAACTCCCTTTTCCTTTTTTCCCTTTTCAGGGAGAACTCTACTCCCTCGTTACCTTTTAGGTGAATTGATCGTTTCAATGGTTCTCAAATGAATACCTTGCACGACCTATCCGGACGGTAACATGACACGAATTTATATGAGTCTTTTTGTTGATGAACCTGTGGTCCCCAAGCTTCAATCGAATATTGACGTTTACCCGTAGTAGTGACATTGTACTGTGGAAGACTTCATATTCTTTTATTTATATTTTGGATAAATGTTACTGTAATGTTACATTTAATGCAACAAAAAGATAAACGCCCACCGCAATCCAGTGGGAAACGTCGCTGACTTTGTATTAGCAATGGGGACGCACGCTGGTTCAAGCCTTTCTGCCGGCCATTCTGACAGGTTTTCCCTAGTTTTCCTGAGTTTCGCCAAACATAATATCTGCCTCAGTTAAAGCTCAGGTCGTTAATTTGCAGTTCTGTTTCCACGCCTCTACAATAACGTTTTTGGTTTTATTGTTATAGGACAGTGAATTTTGAAACGTGAAATTCTTCTTGCCAATTTCTTGTAACCTCCACCATTATTCAAGCGATGTCAAGCTGCTTTTGTTGTCAGGAAAATTTGTTGATTTGGTGTTTACACAATTTAAAATGCGAAATAAAGAACACGGTTCCACGAACACGTTCAGAAACCGTTAGAATATGAAAGTAAAATATACAACAGGTCTGCTGCACCTCTTCTCTAGGTTTCAGACACCTTATCTGATGAGATACCAGAGCATAGCTTGTCAAAAGTTGATTCACTGTTCCTTATGAACTTTAAGTGTCCATCTTAAGCCAAATGAGTGTCTAAAATGCAAGGTAGAGGATATCGAAGATACAGGAATCAGAGCTGAAACGGGTCATTCGACTGAAGTTTTGGACCGGGTCTATGCTTGAGACCCGGTTCCCGGAAGAGTGAGCAGAGTTTTAATTCTGTCCTTATTATACACTGTTGCGTTCGAACAATGTTTCTTTCAGAGGATGACCGAGGTGGGGGGATTGTCCCTAGATCACGAAAGAAATCGACGGCGAAAAGTTCCTAACAATAGTAATAACACATGGAAATAGTCTGTTACCCGGAAAGAACAAAAACACCCCAGAAGTGTGCAAATAACCGCCGGCTCAGGTAGTCGTGTGGTCAGAGGTCATTAGCCGGATCACAAAGTCATTTGGGTCAAGACGGGAGCACCGGGGCCAGTCAGGTTAGTCCGGTCAAGTTTCAGACTGGGTCAGGCCAGGCCGGTCACCAAAGTGACCCGGTTTCAGGTCTTACAGGGATTTGCTCATATAGAAATAAATAGTGCTTTGTCCGGTTCCGGGAAAATATGCCAAGATAGACGGGTGTATAACTGGTAACTTAAAGGGTTTTACTGTATTTATTTCTAGAGTGATAATGTCATTGTTGATTATGAATTATAATTTTAGGGAGTAACGTTTATTGATTTTCTTCAATATAAATTCAGCCAGGTTGATTTTCGCTAAAAGTAAAAAAATAAATAAGCGGTTTTCTGTTTTCGTCCAGTGGGAAGAAGCTATTAATGTTTCCATTGTTCACAGTGAGTGGGTACGCTATCATTCATTGGAATTCGAAACCGGTGCACGAGAATTCAATTCCAGAGACCGCAACTCATTTTCCCTCTCACCGCTCCCTCCACCCGCTTTAGAACTTCACCGATGTAGCAAGCCATCACAAAATCTCCAACAATAATAAACACTGTAACC
This sequence comes from Lepisma saccharinum, assembly GCA_022664845.1. Lineage (NCBI taxonomy): Eukaryota > Metazoa > Arthropoda > Insecta > Zygentoma > Lepismatidae > Lepisma > Lepisma saccharinum. Next base: position 10,251 of record JAGDQP010038809.1, read on the forward strand.
GCAGCTTTTGTGGAAAACCTCGTGTTCATCAATACGTATATTGAAGTATTCCGCACACTTTAGCGTAAAATTATACACACAGCGCATGGTATGGCTTTGTCTGTATTTACCCATGGCTACGACTTTTTTCCCTGTCTACCGTTTCAAGCACCTGCTCTAGGTTTTTTATACTCGAGGTAGAAGTATATAATGATTTTTATTTATTAAAAAAAAAGTGTGTGTACTTTGGAGATGGTTGCCTTATTATAAATATAGATAATACTAATAATTTATTTACTTCTCTGTCAGAAACAGAACAAACAAGCTCCAAGTATCCTGCACAACAGTGGCGGCTCGTCAGGTGAAGTAAGTGAAGTGCCACTTTACTTGTTATCTTGATATGGATTAATATGTATTATTTGGGCCTCATCTAGAAAGCTAGTCAACATATTCTTAGATGGATTAAAGTAATTATCGGTAAGCCCAAAAATCAAGATAAATGATGAGCAAGGATGGTGTGTTATTGGATAAACCTTCTGGTAGTTCTTTACCTATTATTTGGGTCACGAGCCGCCACTGCTGCACAATACAACAATGCACAACAAATCAAAAGATAATATACTAAAACATAATACACCTATCAAATAATATATTACACATCAGTTCTCGAACTTGAAGAGGAAACTTAGTTCATTTAAACTATCAGAAAATTCAATGTCTGACTTTTATCCTATGTGTGTATGTTGAACGCGGATTAACGTCGAATTCTTGTGCATATTTATTCCCAAAGCGTGAGGATTAAAAGTAATCATAGTTCTTCACATTACCGATTGATGATGTAAATGTCAGAACCTTATATTTGTTAACATTCAAAGTAAATGTCATGCACGTACACCATCTAGCAGATCTCTCGAGGTCTTTGAAATTGTTATATATATTTTTACGTCGTCAGGGTACATTGACATGGTAGTGTAGGCAAATCATAGTGTAGGAAAGATTACTTTGTATAACAGTAGGCAAATCATTAATAAACAACAAAACAAACAAACAACAGAATTTCAGACGTGGAGTCTTTTTTTTATTTATTTATTATGTAATTCCCAGTAGCTTGAACAATATATGAGTATTGGAGATACGTAATTTTTTGTACCGCGTAGGCTAGTGCATGAGGAGGCGGACTTCGTATCAGCACTGGAGAGGTTCCATTCCTGTTGTAGATGTGCTAAGGTTTTGATTGGCTTTGTTCGGACTCCGGGATAGTGCCTCGATTACTGGCCTCTTTCTTTGTTCGGAAGAATGGTCACCGTGGGGACATAATCTCTCTCAATACACACTGCACCATTGCAGAAGATTCCTCAACTAAAATCTCACATATAGTGGAGTGCCTAGGACTCGTAACCAGCAATGGGTATCTGGGAGAGTGTCGACACTAGGAGAACATTCCATATACACAAGAATTGGCCGTTCAATTGAAGTATGATGGACACCATACCCACCAGCAACTGGAAGATCCGAGTTCGAGTCCCGATTATGGCGGCTGTTATTTTTTGCGTTAATTGTAACTTAATAATTATTTCCAAGTTTGTACTATATTAAAAGGACTTCAGGTTCATTAAATTGAGACCTCATAAAAAATCTTTAATAATAATAAAATACAATTTAAATCATGATTAGACAGGTCAGAAAACTTACCGAAATTCTTACAGTAAATCTTCCATACACGACTCTTCCTACATCGAAGAAGTCCTTAAATCAAAATGTACGTGTATCAAATGATTCCGCATAGAATGTACCGGCTCTCGTCAAGTTACGTACCTAATACTGCAAACGAAAATAAATATACTGCTTTACGCACTACAATTAATAATACTAAGTTTGTCAGCAAATAGTGATATCCCACAGAAGATGCTGGATGGAAAACTGTATGCTACTCGGAGGAGAGGAAGACCAAAGACAAGATGGCTGGACCACGTGTCTATTGATTTGAGAAAAATGGATGTCATCGGATGGAGGGACACAGCCCAAAACAGAGAAGTATGGAGGCAAATTATGCGGGACCAAGGTCCACCTCGGACTGTAGCGCCGACTGGCAAGGTAAGTAAGTTTATCAGCAAATATTTCCACACGTCTTGGAGGAATACTGAAAGGCAGATAGAGACGCGATAGCTAGCTGTACAATCCTACAAAAATGCGCTTGGCCGTGCGGTCTAAGGCGTTAGGCCAACGACTCGAAGGTCCCGGCCGGGGCATGGGTGTCTTTTAACTCGAACGTGGCGGATAATCATGATGGGCCTAAGTCAACAGTTACTTGACTGGCCGATGTAAAATAAAGTTTACCAAAAAGGCGCTTAATCGTGTGTATTGTTAAGGTGATTTTTGCGTGACGGTGTTTAATACGGCTAAACTCATCAACACGACAGTACTAACAGCTATATTTGAATTTTTTAATGGCCTTTTGGCACCTTTGGCTCAGGCCGGAATGGGGACGGTGTCATCCAGGACATTTAAGGTACAATTCCAGCGTTCGGAATTGAACAAAACTTTAGTAAGGATGGTCTGTCGTAGAGTTCAAACCCACATACCTATTGCCAATCCAAATTCCGCGACGTTACCGCCCGACTACTGTGGCTAGGGTTGCCATCTTAAAAAGTGAAAAGTTGGCATACTTGCGAGACAGATAGTATGTACGGAAGAATGGCGTTGCAGGGGTGCTATGGGGTACGTTTTATCAGTATCTATTACGTTATGCATTCCATAAACTTATGCCTTCCCCTCCGCCCACCCCCCAACATTTCATATGAAATACTGTTGTTCCATTTTTTTTCCTTATCCTGGCGTCGTTACTGAGTGTAAGACTTCGATGGACAGATAAGAAATCGTAACGAAAATTTTAGATAAAAAATGCGTTGGAATTATTAAACACACAAATACTAAGGGAGAGGAAAGAAACTTCAAATAGGCTGGCCATATGTTAAATATACACAATGCCAAAACAAAAGCAAGCCCAAAAGTGACTTGCCGATGAAATACAAAGGAGTATCTGTAGATTACATAAAAACATCTGCAATATGGAGATACACAAATAAATCTGGAGACCCGACAACGCTGACATCTAAACTCATTGTTGACAACACTATAACCAACACAAGGTAAATTAAACAAACTGAGCCAAAGTTACCGAAATAAATTGAAATTGAAAGAAAAATGAAAAATTATTCCCAAACTTTTGCCTTGCTAGTGTGTTTTTCTATAACTAGTGGGCACAGTTAGTAAAATATAAAAATGTGAGTTCATTTAGGTATCCCGCCAAAGTCGCGGCGGGACAGTTCTCGAAGAAGATCGGGACGGGTGGCAATTGGCAACCCCTAACTGTGGCTGGGTTTAATGGCTATGGTATCGTAGAATTTTTTATTTACGAATATACTTTCATTACGCGAGGATATTTTGCTTGTAAAATGATGATATTTTGCTCTAGTATCCTGCGCAAAAAATAGAGAAATTTAGTTGTGGATTCATGACATTTAAACCTACAAGAAGAAGTAATCTAAAGCTTACTAACTTTGGTCTCGTTTCTTACTAAGGTCAAGAGGGTCATCCTATTCATTCTCTTTTCGTCTGTCGTGAACATGAATTCTGGATGCTTGGTTCGCAGAAATATATATATATATATATATATATATATATATATATATATATATATATAAAGTAGGAGTATTTAAATCGAGGAAAGTGTAGATATGCTGTGAATGTAGTTGGAGTGAGATAGTAGATCCATTGCTTTGTTTCCACAGCCGTTCCTGAGCCACAAGGAAGAGAAGGATGAGGATGAGTGGGTTGCTGTACATGCTGCTGGAGGAGTGGATTCATGATATTTCTGTCTTAGAGCTGAGCAGGAGAGAGAGTTTTGTGCATAAACTGAAGAAGAGGGGGGAAAAGAATAGTAAATGATGCTCAGTAAGCAGCGTGTGTTTGTGCTTTTTGAATTCAGATAAAATAATGGGACTCGGCGGATGGGTGAGGGAGGTGTTGATGTAAGGGACAGATAGAGAGAGGAACATCCAGGTAGAGAAAGCTCTTGTTCGCGGTTGTTAAGCCTCGGGGAGTAAGAATTTTGGCCAGGTTAAGAGGGAAGGTTCAGAGCTTATTAACAACTATGTGCGTATGTGTATATGTATGTAACAGTGAGGGAGAATGTGTGTGTGTTCCAGTCTCCCTGAGGCTACGGCAACACAAAACATGAGAGCAATAGGAAAAGCGGGAGGGCGAGTAGTGCGGGGGTTGTGGTAATTAGCTTCTGTGAGCGCGCAGTTTGCTGGCTGCGGGCTGCAACTGTGTTTTAGGGGCGGCTCTCCCCTTCAAAAACAAAGGAAAATCGGGGGAGAAAATAACTTCTATTCGTAGGTAATGGAGCCTTGGAGGTGGGAAAGAACCCCTACAGAATTGGGGGAGAAGAGAGTATATGTGGCTGGAGGTGGTATGGACCTATGTAATTTATAAAGACGAGTGAGCAGCATATACCACAATACAGGAAGGATAAATAGTAGTAATTTTAGTTCCTTCTGTATTTCTGTTAAACTGTGGTACTGAAAGAATGAACTTTTTATTCAATTGTTGAGCTCAAAATTACTCAAGTACATATTATTTAGGTCTTTTAGCATCTAACACGAAAATTAAACCAGAAATGAGTTAGAAACACATGTTGGAAATTATCCCCCTCCCCATTTCATTATTTTCTTTTCTCCGATCATTTTGAAAACACATTCTCTTTCTGAAACCCTTCTACATTGTAAAAGTTCTTGTGCAGTTTAAATGGTGAGTCAATTTTGGGGGTATTTTTTCACCGCTGATAACTTTTTCAAGACATTTTGTACATGTCACACAATTTAACATTCTCCAGTCAGATCTGAAATGGGTCAAGTTTTGAATCGGTCTGTGCTTCGGACGTAGGATGAACCGGTGGCCCGGAGGGCAGAGCAAAAGTTTCGATTCTTTGCATATTATACACTGCTGCGTGTGGACGGTGTTGTTTTGAGGGTGACCAGGACGGGGGAAGGGGTACCCCAGAGCACGAAAAAATAAGGCGCCGAAAAGTTAACTAACAATAGTAATAACACGAAAATAGTGTCATATCCCCGGAAACAACAAAAATACCCCCGGAGATTATATTGAATACGACCTGCTGTTCTAAATAAATTTTGTATTTGATGGGTTACGTACAATACAGGCATTAAAATCTTCTAAAACTCGCAGAAAGAATTTCCCGTATCTAATATTCATGATAGTGGAAATTCATTATTCACTCTCAAGGAAAAGTGGCAATATCTGAGAACATCTCACTCAGCTTATAGAGAAAGCGCCACCAGACCCTTTCGCTGGATTACCGAATCAATCTGGGCATTTGGGTCAAGACTTGGTCACCGAGGTAGTCTCGTCATTTGGGTCAAGTTTGGGACCGGGTCACCAAAACCGATTCAGCTCTGGTTCTAATATGCTGTTTTGATAAGTTAGGAAATGTGCGAAAATTGCGGGAGTGGGATGTAGACCCTGGTGGTTTCGGTAGTGGTCGTCTTTTTGCTGTAACCAACCGAGCATTGGAAATCAGTGAAGAAATTCGACCCGTGAACAGTTCGCGGATTTGCACAGCATGTGCCATAGTCATATTTTTCATTCGTCGTCTTCTCTTACTCCTATTGATACATAACTTCACCAACATACAGGGTGTTGTAAAATAACACTGACAAACCTACATCACGAGATTCCTGACACGAAAATAAGAAGAAAAAGTATTGACCCTCGATGGTGCATATACTATTCGTTTCGGCGCTATAGGCTGCTGAAAGTGTCGGAAAATGAACTTTAGAGCTTAATATCTCTAACACAATTAACATCAGAACTGAGACGGCATGGTGCCTTCAAACACTTCAAACCTGCTCTATCCAAAACATGCATATTCCAAAACAGTGGAATAGATGCGCAAGGGATTCTCGAAAGGAAATAGGGAATTCTCAGAAATCCTTTGAAGTAAAATAAAGGTAGGTCGAAATAAACATGAATGGGACAACTTTCCGGTAGGTAACAATAATTCGTTTGTGGCAAGCCGGTATCTCAAACAGATTCTTTATTAGGAACGATTTTAAATGCGTTGTTGCATAACAAACAGGGGTGCATAACATACATTTCAACGAACGTTTGGTGTACTTTTATCATCGCACGGTTAGACGCCAGTGACTACGTTTATCGTCTGTACTCATACGGGAAGTCTTCTTATTCGTGCTTCTTTTGACCCATATTTACTCCAGAGAATGTCGGGGAATACCTTACTTTCTTTGGGAAATTCCTTGCGCAATTATTGCACAGTTTTGGAATAAACATTTTTAGATAGAGCAGGTTTGAGGGTTGCAAGCCGACTCAGTTCTGCTGTTATTGGAAATATCATGCTTTAGAGTTCATTTTCCTTTAGCGCCGATACGAAGCATTTCCGCACCCTCGAGGTCTATACTTTTTCTTATTTTGATGTCAGGAATCTTGTGAGGCAGGTTTATTTTTATTTTGCAACACCCTGTATATACTGTACTTTATTATGATGTATAACATCCTGAAGAGAATCACTGATGATAGGTTAGGTATTGGAGGGTGTGAAGTATGATCACTCGTGCCTTCCTAATTTGGAATGAAATCGCACATAACACATTTTCAACGTATGTATATATATATATAAAAAAAAAAAGCTTAAAAAATAATGGTCTTAAACATGGTTTGCTGTACGAATGTTATTTATATTTTTGTTTCATTCAGAATTATTATTATTATTCTCATGAATCAATTTCCATGCACTATTTATATTTTTTTTTTCTCGTTTGTCATGTTAGCGTAAAAAGATAACTTCGGACTGAAGTGTAAAGATGACACAAGACATAGTTTTCCATCAACATAAGAGGCTGAAAATGTCAAATGATTGTCACAAATGCGTTCTTCGGTGATTCTTCCTAACAGACGTGTCTTTGCTATCTAGTTACAATCGTCGTTCGTAAATAAAATTATTATCGAATGAAAATGTAGGTTACAAGTTTTTGACATTTATCTAATGAAAAATTTCTTACATAGTAAATTAACATGTATCAGGTACGTAACGGGATCATTGTTTCTTAAAATTTGTATTAAATTCTTATTCGTTAAAAACAATTATGAAGGAATTTAGTTTGGGTTTATTTATGGCCTTTAGGCGTCTATGGCTCAGCCGGGAAAGTATGTGAGAAAGAGTCTACCCAGGGCTTAAGTTGAAGGTATCCTTCTGGTATTTGTCTGCTGTGGCTTCGGGAAAACCCTGGAAAAGCGCCAATCAGGATAGTCATATCGAACCCAGAACATCACGAAAGCAAAGCCACCGCTATACCAACTGAGCTATGCCTCCTCGATGTAATTATGAAGTAGGAATATTTTGCAGATTAACACCGAGCGTATTTACTTTCGAGCAATAATAGATCTTAATTTTTCAATTAAATATTCTAACAGTATTTATTATTATTATTTACTAGGAGCGATAAATGAATATATTAACTTGAATAGGCGGCGTTATGCTGATCTTTGAATTATTTGAGCAACCCCAACAATTTGAAATATTTTCATGTACATGAGTTTTGCTTGCGTGTGTTCATTTTGTGCAGTAGGCTAGATCAGTGTGGATCCACGTGGCGTCTGAAAGGGTCAAGCAATGCGTTAAATTTCCCTTTCATATACATAATTCATTTTCATACATTTAGTTTTGTGTGTGAAAG
>JAGDQP010038810.1:0-18004 GCA_022664845.1 Lepisma saccharinum
CCTCCGTGGAGAATTGGTCGCCCGCGCCCCAAAGGTTGAGGAACACTGTATAAGAAGTGAGATACTGACTTCAAGCCTTCGAAGAAAATCAGTTACCCGCGGCCCATAGTTTGGGAATTGGTTTTATGAACTGCTCGTACCAAGCCCCCGAAGAGTATCAGTCACCCGCGCCCACTATTTGGGAACAGGAAGTAGGTTCCGTGCCGAAAAACGGTCGCCCACAAATAATGTTCAAGAATGAGGGAAAAGCAAAGGTGCAATGACCACACGGATATCCGACCGATGCCACAAGTTCTCTTATGCGAGATTAGTCGCTTATAGTAATATACGAAACAAGAACAGTGCTCGCCAATAAAATCACGTGGTCTTAAGGATACTTCATTTTATTGTCACAAAGCAAAACCACTACTTTACGATCTTGTCACATCTCTGACGCCGGATATCATGCTCTAAGTTTATTCAGGTGCCTACATAAGTTTCGATGGCCGTCACATTTACACATTAATTTATTATAAAAACAGACATTAATATTGAAAAAAAATAGATCACTTTCCTTCCAGTTTTATGTTTAAGTAAAAACAAATCTGTATTTAAAAAATTGAAACAACAAACACCATTACGGAATTTGCCTTGCGGGCCCTCCTTTGGCGTACTTACTAAACATTCGTAATGCCGAGTGAGCATCAGCCGTGAGTTAATTAAAGTCAGGTTAGACCTTTTATTATTATTACTACGTTCAAAGATTGAGCCCAGCCACCGAATATTTCAGTTCCACCTACTGTTTGCTGGTGGCCATGTTGTTTTCAGTGTACTTTACGGAGACGCATGCGCAGTGTTTCCAATTCAGAATAAAATTATTTTTAAGCTATCAATCTGCACTTGTAGCCTATCTCCTAAATTTTTAGCAGGGCCATTCTGAAATTAAGGTGGAATTCGAGTCCCTACATCTAAAACCAAAAGTGTCGATTATTGTTACTTAGTTGTGCGGTTTACTCTTATGACGTGAATATAAATGCTATTTTAATACATTATTTCCTACACGACTGTTTCAATCTAAGAGTATGTACTCCGAGGTAACAGAAATCTCTTGAAGTTTCCCAATTCCTTTTAGTTCGGGGTGCCTGGTGTCACACATTTGTAAGTTGCGAAACTCCAATCCTCGCCCACCGAATTGGAGAGCTTGTTTACAGTTATGTGGCAACATTCAGCATTCAACGTAGCTCAAATATCTACAAATTATTCATTAAAAATACCTCAATTAGTGGCCAAAGGCTGGACAATGGGTCTTGACAAAAAGCAATGACTTCAAATCCCTTTTAAGACATTGAAATGCGAAATGTACTAACATAGCCTAACGCTATGGTAATCTTATTTTACAATGTCGAATATATTGATAATTTGTCAGGTTGGAACTCAGCTTTAACATTTCAGATAATAAATTCAGAGAACTATTTCAAAGGCAATTACAACATTTAACTTCAAAGTCCGACAAATATAGTTGGATGCAAGAATCGCTAAATGTCCACTTACTTGTCTTAGGAACTGCTGTCCTCCCATAAGCCGGAATCACTCGTCCACTAGCTTGGAGTGTCTTAAAGGTTGGCCAATTTCTAAGCAACTAAACTTCCATACTTGCCTTATTTTCCTCTATGGCTTCTTCCTGATTACTTGGCTGTATGGAAATTTCCTACGCAATTTTGCCATCGGTGTTCTTACACTTTCCTGTGTTGCGGGTGTTGAACATTGTTCCTGAGCATTGTTTTCCAACGTGTTTGTCGTCTGTACTTCCTAGTTTCAATCAACAACACGCGATATCGTAACGTTATGTTTTCCTTGGTATATTTCACATTCCTGAAATTCCTCTTATTCAATGAATATTTTTCCTTGTACATAATCTTACAAATGTTTCGTCTTGGTACATACACAATAAAAAGTATTTACACCTATTGGTCCACATCATTATATTGCCTGTAATTTAATACGTTCATTTAATATTTTACATAATTTTTTATATATATTATCGCTAAGAAGTGCTATTTCTGAATAAGTAAGTTACGTTAATACGTACTCAATTATTATTTGTCCTCAAGTTTTATTGATCCTTCATTAGCGGTTTCACTAAAAGTTTTCGTCATTACCATGTTGAGAGGTGTGTTAGACTGGTATCCTAGTGGGAGTGAGTTGGAATTACACAATTAGGTCCTTAATGTTGTGGGTGAAGGCTTTTACCTTCATTTCAACTCCGAGACTGTTTATGTCGGGTTAAGTGTACAAAAAATCTTATGGGGGAAATCGCCCCTGGCTTTAATCAAGGAACAATCATAGTATTTGTCTGGCACGACCAAGGGAAGTGAGGGGAAAACCTCAGTAAGGATGGCCGGCACCGGGATTTGAACACTGATGATCCTGATTTCAAGACGAGAACTCTACCAGTTGCTCTACCTCGTCGCTTAAATCCACTAAATAGGTGTGAAAAAAATTCGAAACTTATGAAAAGCTGTTGAGATAATAAAAGGTACCTTAGCGGATGCTACCGTATTCATGAATATTATGGTTTCTACCCTTACAAGTGGGTGATCACTTCGGGAGGTCCTGGGTTCGATGCTATCGACCATCCTGACTGAGGATTTTCGTTCAGTCACATAAGGTATATACTGGGGTGGTGCCTTCAACTTAGGCTGTGGCCGATACCTTCCAACAACCTTTCTCCTAAGTAATGGGAAAATCTACCTTCAACATAAAACTGCTGCCCGTAAATTACCATTACCGGACCACTCACCCAACCATTTTTGAATTGTGCATAATTCCTCCCTCTATCTATTGACAGTATTATTAACTATTCTCTGTCTCCACCTCCACCTCTAGACCACCGCTGCCATCTATCGATAATGCTGCTAACTTATTGAATAGTTTTCATAGCTAAGTAATTAGAGATTAACCCTTTAGTTTTTATGCAGATGTCATTAGAAATGTCATTATGAGCTGTTTTGTTTTAGGTCAAAACTCAAATTTAATACAATATTTTTCCCTACTTTTTTGACAATTAGGACCCTTTTAGACTTCACATAACTCGAAAATCCTCATCAAAATCTCTCCTTATAAACTGTTTGCTATTTCTCATCAAAATCTATCTATAAACAAAATTTCATTTGGCTATATGTCAGCCTTGCACCGGGTGAATACCGGAATTGTGCATTAAATATAACATTATTCGCTCCCTTTCCTCTTTTCCCATCAATTAAAAAAAATGTACTTTTAATTTAAAACGCGACTGTTCCATATGATTGTGAGAATAATTTTCTTGAAAATTCTTAATTTGGTACTGTATTAATGACTTGTTTCCCAGTTCAAAATTTTTAGGTGAATTTTTAAAACCATAACATCATTCTGTTTTACATGCTAAGCAAAAATTTTTCCATGAAGTAGGAAAAATCCAACAGAATTATGGCTTGCGTGCAGAGAACGGAAGTAGATTACAATATGATTTTTTGCATGTGAAGATCTGATTCCGGGTGGGTGTATTGAGATTATTTCTGATATTAACACAATATAACATGGGAATAATTCTTCCTCACCGTCGGAAATGAATAAAATGGGAATAAAAGAGGGATATTTTATGAAAAATAAACAATGGATTTATGGTCACTCTTTTCATATAAGGAATAAAAACTGAAAGATAATTTTATTTTGTTCCTACTCATTTTATGACTAAAATAGCGTTCACATCCTCTCTCGCTATTGAAAATCTCTTGGTTGTTACACACACGTGTCAGGAAATTTTCCGTGATTTCACAGCGAGATTCTGTAAAATATCTAGCTCATTTTTGAAGCGGTTTTTAGATATAGGATATGACGCAAATGCTATACAATACAGCACGGGGATCTATTCATTATCTAATGCTTGCTACGTGGAGAGTAAAACTCGAGGTCTAAATTTATTCTGTTTCTAACCACGGTACATAAGAGCATGGATAAAATTCAGTTAATTCCATAATTATGTTTCAACCACTGCTGATTTCAACAGAAGTTAGACTTTTTAGCTTTATCAATCGGGTTGGATAAGAAATAACGACCACAGATTTTTTTTATTTCTAACTCATGTGGGAAATTTAGTCTGAAATATTGCGAGGCAATTCTTCACAATGGATTTTTGCAAAACTCTTCTCGTAAACCAATGGAATATTTCTAGTGCTTCAAAGTTAGTTAACAAAACTGGGGAAATTGTTGGAAGTGAAAACTTAGTTATCCATGACATTATTTATTGAAGATTAATAGATTATAACTGCTTTTCTTGTCTACATGAGATAAAATTTTGCGTTAGAAAATTTCAATCGAAAATTAGTGTGCAACATTTTTTTTATTAAATATAGTTCATCTTCCCCTCCCCCCAAAAAATGGAGAAAATTCCGTGTGAAGATTGTGCTGAATCTGTGTTAAAAAGAATTTGCCTAGACATAAATCACGAAAACATCCACCCTCCAAGAGTGATATTGATGAAACTGTGTCTGATAAAAAACCTAAATTAATAATGGAAAAAGATCAGTGCGAACGTTGTAGTGAATTTATTGCAAAAGCGCATTTTGCGAGACATAATAAACGTAAACATCAACCCTCCAAGAGTGATATTGAAGAAGAAACAGTGCCAGCGAAGAAACGAAAATTAGACATAGTAACATGCCCAGTGTGCATTGTGCAAGGATGAAGTTAGCATGAAAAATTTTCAGCGACATATGAAGAATAAACATTCATGTGAAGCAGTGAGAAGCGCTTTTTCCAAGACATGTGCCGACTATGAACTTGTTAATAGTGGTGATGGTGATACGCACAGTTTTCTAATTAAACTGGAAAATGAGTGTGTCGAGTTTTTGAAAAACCGAATAATTGAGAGTGATGCAGTTCTGAAGATTAATTTTATTTCGACTACAGATTTTGACTACAGCGTGTTTTCCAGTGCATAGCGGGAATATGCTAGTTTTGAAATCAACGGATGTGGAAGATATTATTCCAGAAATATTCGATAAATTAAAGGTGGATCAAGAGGAGAGAACAATTAAAGGTTCGGGTTGGAGCATAAGTTCTACTCCTAACCATAAGCTTGAAGTGCAAGTGAATTGCTTTAATCCAATTGTCGCAGGATGTAGTGTTAATCTCCCTAAATTCATTAAGAAGAAAAAAGCTGTTCTTAATATAAAAATGAAGATCAGACATGTTTTTTGTACGCTGTGCTAGCTAAACTTAACCCCGTTGATTCAAAGAAAAATGCTAACCAAGTTTCTCACTACGGGCCTTATGTGAAAGAAATACTCCCTGTTTTTGAAAAAATAACATTCATTTTCCTGTAAGCTTATATGACGTTCCCAAATTTGAGAAGCATTATAACGAAACGTTTCCTAAAGCAGCAATTTCAGTTAATGTGTACGGGATAGATGCTCAAAATAAGAAAGTCTTTCCTCTTCATACCGGTAAACAACAATCTAATGTAACTGAGATAGACTTACTGTACGCAAAAAGCGAAATTATAACACCAACAGCAACTACAACATCGTCAACATCAACTCCTCTACCAAGAGTAGCACATCATTACTGCTTAATAAGAAATTTCCATCGTTTAGTGAGAAGTCAGGTTACTAGAGATCATGGACAATATCATTTCTCTAAGCATTGTTTCTCTCACTTCAGTAGTGAGGATAAATTATCTGATCATGTACATTTTTGCCAGGAACATGAACCATCTCGTGTTATTATGCCAGTTCCTAATTCAGTTATTAAATTCAAAACTGAGCCCTCATTTTTAAAAGCAGATGTTGAAAGTTTTTTGATGCCTGTTAGTGAACCTCGAGGAGAAAAATCAACTAATATTCAGAGGCATGAATTGGGTAGCTACTGTTACAAAATTTGTTGGTATGATGGAACCTCAACGGAACTTCATTTGTATAGAGGTGATAATCCAGCGCAGCATTTTTTAAAAGATTTGCAAACAGAGTTAGAAAATATCGTTCCTAGATTAGAACAAAATTTACCCATGAAACCTTTAAGTCCTGAAAAACTTTCTCATCACCAACAATCACAGGAGTGTACTATTTGTCACAAAGAATATACTGAGAATAATCAAAAGGTTCGACATCATCAACATTTAAGCGGTACCTACCTCAATCCTCTTTGCAATAATTGCAATTTGCGAGTAAAAAAAACAAAATTTTATAGGATTTTTCATGCATGGGTTATCTTCTTATGACTTAAATTTCTTCATCAAAGAATTAGCTTGTACTGGAGGTGATGATATAAAAGTTCTTGCAGAAAGTGAGGAAAAGTATATTGCAATTTCAAAGCGTTCCATCTAAAAAATGGTAGAAAATTTGAAGTAAGATTTTTAGATTCATACCGGTTTTTGCCATATTCTTTAAATGATTTAGTTCAAAAATTGAAACCCGAAGAATTGGTATACACTCGTCAAAATTTCCCCGATGATGACAAATTTGAACTAAGTAGGAAAAAGGGTAAATTTAATTATGATTGTTTTACTGATACTTCGGTATTTGAAGAAACAGGGTGTCCACCTCAAACATTATTCAATAACAGACTTACAGGTACTAAATGCAGCAATGACGAATATGAGATAATTAAACGAATATGGAGAGTATTTGATTGCAGAACATGAGGTGATTTTCGTGATCATTACCTATCCACTGATGTTTTGTTATTAGCTTATGTTCTAGAAAATTTTAGAGAGGCGTGCATCAACTCATATAGAATTGACCCAGTTTTTTCATACACATCTCCAGGCTTATCCTGGAAGGCAAGGCTCTACAAATCAGAAATTGAATTAGATTTAATTACAGATGTTGATATACACTTGTTTATTGTAAAATCAATCCGTGGTGGCGTTTCTCAATGTAGTTTAAGGCATGTCAAAGCTAACAATGAGTTTCTTGGTAGTGAACTCGAACCTCAAAAAGAAACCTCGATTATAATGTACCTGGACGCGAATAATTTGTATGGCCATGCCATGAGTATGCCTCTGCCCTATGGAAAATTTTCATGGGATCCAACACCAGAAAATTGGGATTCGAACAAAATTCGAAATTATCCTGACGAAGATGAACAAGGTTTCTTTGCAGAGGTAGACTTAGATTATCCTCAGTACTTACATGATGTTCACGCGGATTATCCTTTACCACCCGTCAATGATTTGCTAAGGGAAAACAACGTAAATTACGTTGTTAGCGAATGAAAGAAGTGTAGTACAGGAGAGGACAAAACTCCGAAAAAAGCACGACCTTTTTTTAAAAAATACTGGACAAAATGAATTTGCAGAATCAATTCAATGTAACTTCAAAAGCGTGACTTTAATGTAGTTGGGAAGATTTCCAAAGCAAGTGAAGGTCATCTGATTCGTTTTAGTGGAACAGAAAGAACGGCGTGAGTCTGAGAAAAGATGTTCATAAACAAATAAGTTCAAAAATGAAGGGAAATAAAGATAATCCAGTGTGGTGCATCGACACGAAACCTTACAAGTTATTATATTGCTAGAAATTACCACTGGTGAACATTAAGTTCACCGTACATAACGCAGACCATGCAAGGCTGCTCATTTTAACTGTAAAATATTTGAACTTTTTCAAGTAAGTTACGATCTGTCAGTACTAGAAAGTCTCAAATGTTGGAAATGTCCGGTAAAATCCGGACAGTTGGTAACCCTACAATAAGTGCATTTAGTACTGTAGGAAACTCAAAATTTAGTTAGTCAGTTTCGAAACGTGGTTATCGCTATCATCACTCACTGTCAATAAAAGTAAATCTGCTTTTTCTCATTCTTGTTTCAGGAAGAGACTTTTCACGGAGACTTACTAGATTCACCCAGTGCTCTGAAGACAATGAAGACTTTCACTGTAGCTACTATCTTTCAAACATTGGTAGACTTATTATTGTCAAGCAATGGATTACTTATTATTCGTACATCATCTTAAATGTGTGAAATCGTAATCATGTGACATGTTCTTAATTAGTTAAATTAATAAAAAAAGATGACTTCAAATGAGGACGAGTGAAACAAAGCAACATCCAATAGAAGTGAAAGAGGAGAAGAGGGATGTAAACGCGAGAAGAGATGAACAAAGAAGAGAGGCAGAACATAGAAGCAGCGATGTACACGGAGCAGGGGATGTGTAAATAAAAAGTGGCCGTAAGGAATCTTTCATGTAAGCACTTAGCTTAGTATGAATAAAGGTCTGTACACTTGTAACTCATGTGTTTCATTTAGCATATCTGCCATTTTTATAGAAATTCTAAAGACTTGTATCCCAGCTAAGGTAAAACTTCGGTCGCTACTGACTTACTGTTTTACGCTTAGAAAACATTCAATCTTTTTCTACTTTAATGATGCTCATTGGTTCTCATTTTGCTTGCGTTCACTGAGGCAGTTACTGCTGACGATAATTTGTCTGCTTTTCATCTAATCTGTGGGACTGGTCAGGACACTTTGAAGTTCCATATATAATTCAGCATAATATATATACTGTGCTGAGCTATGAAGAACGTCGCTCAATGTTTATTATATATAATAGGAGTCAATAAGTTCTGATCCTGCAGTTTACACTGTTGATTTGATAGAATATCTCACAAAAAATAAATTAAAAGCATAGCGACAGTAGTTGACGTTTGAGGCGCACTAGTGCGATAGAGCTGGTAGAGCTCGAATCGCCGACTAAAACCATTTGCGTCGGAAATGTTTTTCTGCAGCCTGCAAATATGTATCTTGTGAAGCTCGCACTAGAACTTCTTAACGGAGGATGTCACCGGACGAGGTATTGCGCCACAATATTTCTCCTGGAAATGTCAAGGTGAAACTAGTGGCTATTCTTGGCTGTCCAAAAATGCCAATCAAATGACTATGGAAATCCAGAGGTAAAATAAGACGTATTTCATTCGACAGAGCATGTAAATGTACAGCGGCCATCAATATGATTGTAAACGCGAAAACGTGCACACAGACGGGAAGAGAGATGAAACGTGATTGCATTCCACATCGTTCTCTTCACGTACGTGTTCATCTGATCGAGTTTATAATCACATTCATGGTCTCTGTACGTTTGCATGTTCTATCAAATGATATTTGTCTCATCATACCTGTGGATTTCTATAGCCATTTGATTGGCGTTTCGCGATAGCCACTAGTTTCACCTTGACATTTCCAGGAAAAATATTGAGGCAGAATACCTCATGGCTGGTGACTTATCCTATATACGGGTTTCCATTAAGACGTACCATACAATTCCCACCACGGTCCCACGAAATTTTATATAATATACATTATCTGGCTTTCCGAGATTGTTCTTGTGTCTTACTAGAGCTCATGTAGAGCATAAATAAAGCACATAAGTTTGGGCGCATCTAGCGCCACAAGATTTTGCCGTAAGGATTTACTAATGACCGTGTGAGGGTGACAAGATGTTAAATAATTTGAATTTCATTTTAACATTTTAAAGCCATACCGTCCAGAGAACACAATAACCTAAACACAGTTTTAGGGGTTTGTAACAAATACAAGTTTGTATAAAGTTTCATTCTTATTGATTTTCCAGTTAACATTGAATCTATGGCCAAATCCATGCTGCCATCTATTGACAGATGTATAAACTCGTAGTTAGTACCTCAAATGAATTTAGTAATGAAACTTGGTTCGAAGATTTTTGGTCGGATCACGAGAATTTTCGAGACTGAAGGCATTTGAAACGTCGGCTTTTTAATGACGGCCATTATCAAAATGGCCAGCGATTGATTAGTTTATTTTCCATCACATGGTAAATAAATGCGCTCTAATGAGGTTTATTTCATTAGTTTCCTTTGTTGTTGCCGTAAAAGTAATACAACTCTTGTCAGCAAATAAAAATTATTGGAATCCCAGGAATTGCGAAGTGGCTGAAATTGCCTATAATACAGGAGCAGGAGAGAAAAATTCCAGTGGCACATTTTCATTTAAAATGCCGATTACGGATCTTCACTACTAAAAAGGTATGAAGAATCAATACAATTGAGTAATCAATGGTGTTTTAGTGTTTAAATTGCTCTCACATATTGTCTATCTTCCAGGGCCAAGAAGTGAAGAATTAAATTGCTCAGAAATCCATACATATATTTAACTTTACAGATATTTTAATGACTCACAACTGATAAAAAATAATCAATACTTCTGGAAATCTAAAAAATCTCCTCTCAGCAGGACAAAGTCCAGCAAAACCAAAGTTCAGTCGAGTTTTATTTGGTGCTCCGCACTGATGGACGGAGACAACAAGCTGTGATGACCTGATGAACGAGACTAGTGAGAACGGGCTTTGAATAAAAAACTGTCACTGGATACCTGCAGCGTTCACCAGCTCTTCAACTTTCTCTATCCTGCCTGCACTATTCTGTTGGTGATATTCGACTTGGTACAGATGACCAAACTCAGCTTCGGCGCCACTTGCTTCGACTGTTGACGCTAGCCCTACCGACAACTTGGAGTGACTACGTCCAGCTCTGGCCAAAACGTTCTTCAGCAACTTCGTGTTTCACATCTCAACACCTGTTTTCTGCCCTTTTATCAACGAAAGTAGGTGAGTTGGAAACAAATTTGTTGCATGCCCTTTTAACTATGTATTTAATTAGCGTCATTTGTGGTGATGTAAAATTCAGTGGTAATTAGTTAAATTCATTAACTTGCTTTCGTGCCCTGACATATAGTCTTTATTCTGTTAATTAGTAATTAAATTAAGTTCTCTACACACTCGAAATCCATTTGTTTCGTTTACGTGTTAAATGCTTATCCTTTCCTAGAAACTAAAGAGCTTTTGTCTAGTACCTAACACGAGCACATGACTGTAACATCTTGAATACCCTTGTTCCTCTTATTATTAGTTGTATCTTAAGTCTGGTGGAGTTTGTGGTATGTAGAATTTCGTGAATAGTATCTAACGTATCTACACAGATCTAAGATTTGCCACAAACAAACGATTATAACCCCAGGATGCCAGTAACCTAAATTTGTATGGCATAAAATGAATTTCGGATTACTTGTATACCTTGAGATTACACGTATTCTTTTTATTATAAGAACGCTTAATCAAAGCACGCGGAAAAATACCATGGTGTATATAAATATATATATGTACCTTTGTTCTTCACTCACATATGACTAGAATAAAATAATAATTTTGAGAATTTCAAACCTTCTTTTATTTTAATAAAACAAGGCCCAAAATTCGTTTCCTTTATTATGCTTATTTAAAACACATTACTAGTTTTATTAATGATTGTTATCGCAATAAATTCACACTCACGATTTACTGCCGAGCACTCACGAGTGAAAGTGGGAGATAAATGTCGTTTAGTTTATTTAGATATTCTAAATGTTTGTTGACAACATGGTGAGAGATCAGCCATGTGGCGGAGGGATACTAGTGATTACGGTATGAATACAATTCAAGGGTTCACCTTATTTAAATTATGGTGCGATGCATTTCCCTAAATAATGTTATATTTAATTTTTAACATTGAATATTTTGTTTATTTTCATGTTGTTTATACCCCTAAAATTTCCAAACTTCCATTTGCCTGCAAATTTTACAAATATGGTAGATCACAGGTAAACTTAACTGCTTTCTAAAAATAGTTTTTTCATTATCAACGTTTGTGTTATCACTCTTGTACTTTGCTCCACTGTGATTCTCTCGTAAATGACACAATGATTTTTGTAGTTTCGAAGTTAGAACCGTTTTAACCCGTAACGTTGGACGTGGGGTACATTCTACGCCAAGCACTTATATTCTCTTTATTAGGTCAACTCTCCGTCAACAGAGAAGCTCTACCTTTACGTAAGTTGTTTTTATATCACTAGACGTGACGTGTCAGCTTCATTTTTATTTATTAAGAAGCTGCAAACCATATATGTCTTGATATTTCTTGAAGACTAATGCTGCTGGAAGAAATATTTTACTTATTTTTATGTTGTAAGGACAGTTGACTTTTATGTTATATAGGAATATATATTCCCGAGAAAAGAAAAAAAAAGATTCCGAAATTTTATAGACTATTAAATAGTACTTCGAGTCTTCAGAGGCAGAAAATACCCAACCTCCAAGTTAGTGTGAACAAATTCGTATGTCCCAGGTTATGGGTTAAATTCCCAATTCACCATGTGGGCATTTACGGAAGATTCGAAAATATCTAACACACGTAACACATCAGGTTACTAATACTGTCTTTACATATAAGTATTATTAAAGAATAGGTTTTAAAATACATTTAAAAGTTCATTTTGTTCTAAACTATAGCTAAGCCTGCTCACTTCGTAAACTATTAAATACTGTGTGAAAAAACTGGTACACAGTTTAACCTTTGGTCTAACACGGAACGGATCATATCTTGGACCTGTTGAGGTTTAAAAAAGTAAAAGTTTGAAACTGGTTTTAGTAACACGAAAATCTGTATGCTCTTAGAAGTATTGGATTATTAATTATTTGTGATTAAAATAAATTAAACATGTCCGTAAGAATAGTTACTAAAGACACTATTAAAGCCGAAAGTTGGCCATATTTCCTTCACATTGGAAGTGAGGAAAAACTATTTAACCTTTTTAAAAATATTGATACTCTAACTTGTACAACCATTATTGGGTTTCATTATTTAATGTATAAATCCATATTTTCTGCAAGAAGAGTGGAAACATTTATCAACCAATTTCTGTTATAAGCATGATTCATCGATTGCTTCCTTCAGGTGCTGAGAATTTTCTTATAACGCATGAGCATTCCTTAGCACTCCTGAGTAGATGCTCATTCGTTTTACTTACCATTCTATAAATTGAACACCACAGATCTTGAATCTCAGAAGCGCCTCGATTATGACGATTCTCAAGAATCCTTTCACCGAATCAATGATTGGAATGACTTGTGGAGAATTGTTTCATTGATTTCTAAACGGATCATTGATTAAATGATCACAAGACATTTAATCAATTAAATTCACAAGACATTGACATGATTAATTTATTTCGTGTATTTACCTGCTAAGCTAGAAATTCCTATACATCCTTAATATCTGGATTAAGCAAATATGTTCAAGTTCTTGTGAATCAAACTACAATAAAAGTTATTGTATATATTTTATTAACGTGATCTGGGAAACTTATAAGACTGGAAAGTTTGAAGTAACATTATTAACAAATAACTTCGGCCCTTTCGATTACATTGCCTGTTAAATATCTAAAAGCTTCCCCACGCTTCAGCCTAGTTTTAAAGTCATCGACTTGGAAAAACTCGTCAATACTATAAAATTAAAAGTATGCATGGCATGTCTGAATTATGTTTGCTCTACAATTGTTGAGCTTGGTAGAAAACAAGCTCGTGCCTCGGATCTAAAGCCATCTATATGGGCAAAATTTAGCTCCACAGCTCTTACACTCAAATGGTATTTTACCTGTGTGGATTCTCATGTGTTGTTTCAAGCTACATGATAGGGTAAATTTAGCTCTACAACTTTTACATTCAAACGGTCTTTCACCTGTGTGGATTCTCATGTGTCGTTTCAAGTGACTGCATTGGGTAAATTTAGATCCACAGCTTTTACATTCAAACGGGCTTTCGTCTGTGTGGATTCTCATATGTTGTTTCAAGTTACTGGATTTCGTAAAATTAGCTCTACAGCTTTTACAGTCAAACGGTCGATCGACTGTGTGGATTCTCATGTGTCGTTTCAAGGTACTGGAAAGGGTAAATTTAGTTCCACAGCTTTTACATTCAAACGGTCTTTCGCCTGTGTGGATTCTAATGTGTTCTTTCAAGATACTGGAATGGGTAAATTTAGCTCCACAACTGTTACACTCAAATGGTCTTTCGCCTGTGTGGATCCTCATGTGTCGTTTCAAGTAACTGGATTTCATAAAATTAGCTCCACATATTTTACAATCGAAATACCTGTCGTTTGGACGTATTCTCATTTGCTGTGTCAAACTACCGCATTCTGGGGACTCATCTGGGTCTGTCATACAGGAAACTGTTTCTTCAACACCAGATGGTTTACTAATGTCTTTAGATACTCTGCTATTATTTAAATATGCTTCTACTGGAGACAAATTTAATATTTGGTCGGCGTTTTGTTGTTTTATGCTGCTACTAATAATACCTTCAATATTTTTATAAATACACGAAGTTGTTTCTGGATTATTTTCTATATCCAAAGAAAGCATCTCTGGAATGTGCGAAATGACATTTGATAGTAAGTTGGATGATAACTGATCTAAATGTTTATCCTCTTTACGTCTGAGTTTAGTGTCATTATATTCCTCGCTATGATCCTGAAAAATATATTTAAGAAATATGTAAGTAAATCACAGCTGTAGACACTGCAGATAAATTAAAATCCAGCACGTGATATTTGATTTAAAATTGTATAAAATGAATTATTAGAGACTACTAAATTCTTAAATCTATCTAAGGATAAATTCGATATATTTATAATTACAAATGAGATTCTCAAGAGAAAACGCATAACTGAACATTTGATTGGCGAAGTCTTTCTTACTTAAAATATATCCTATGGATTAAACTGGAATAATTGTACGGAACAAGGAAATCAGTAAACCTCTAAAAGATATTTGGAACTAACTTCAAAAGCTATCTAGTTTTGAAATAGGGGATATTCCACAGTTTGGACTTCTTAGGATTCAAAAGGGAATAGAAATCGAAATTTGAATTCACGTATTCTCTTATAGATTTCGTGTCCCAACGATATCAGACGAAACACTACCTGTGAATTAGGTAGTTCTATTTTTGTTATCAAATATACACTAAAGCATAAGACGTAGTGAACATATTTTCTACGGCATTGACGGTTTGGGGGATGTGTTACATAGTTAGCATCGACAGTGCATATTTTATTACATCATAAGAACATCAACATATAAGCAAGAATTATCAGTATATAATCAATTCGAATAAGTTCAAGAGAAGTACAAAATACTTGAATTATATATTTTCTCAAATTTGTAATTATGTTTTGAAGGAAAATATATATTGCAATTTCATGAAGATAATCTCTGAACAAGAAACAGACTAAAACAAAGTCGATCTGCGTA
Organism: Lepisma saccharinum; assembly: GCA_022664845.1. Taxonomy (NCBI): domain Eukaryota; kingdom Metazoa; phylum Arthropoda; class Insecta; order Zygentoma; family Lepismatidae; genus Lepisma; species Lepisma saccharinum. The sequence continues at coordinate 15,110 of JAGDQP010038810.1, forward strand.
CTTGTCTGGGTCATCAAATCATTCACAAAAAAGTGAAAATGTCAATACACCAGATTTTTATGAAACTAGGAATAGTTAAAGAATTTCTGACGCTGAGGTCATAATTGAAATTTGTACTGAAATCGGTGGTGATGATTGACAATTATAGAATTTCAAAAATATAGAAAAATGAAGGAAACGTGCGCGCGACACCATATGAAAGTAGAAAAACACGCTAAGTTTCTTTGTATTCGTTCTAAACACATCAATTTTATTTTATGACATACAGAATGAAATAAACTATCGTCTGGAATGAAATGCGTTCACCGCAGGGTAGCCGATGAGGTACAGTTCTCGCTTATTGACTAATTGCAAAATTCTAAATTCATCCTACTATCTCACCACCGGCCCCACCTTTAACTGACAAAAATTCTTGTACATATAATTCGTAATATGTAAAAAACTTTGATGGAGAAACAAGAAGTCGATAAAAATGTTTTCAAGGAAAACTTTTTCTCATACTCCTCTCGTTGTCTCTCCATTGCAGTATTTGTCGATTCCGTGACAAAAGAACGATAACAAAAAGATGAAATCTGAAAGACCGAGACGCATAATGAGCAAATTACAAAAAGAACGAAATCTAAAAAGGCGAAAACCGAAACGTAGAAATATATAAAAACACAAAATACATGTAATTATAAACCATTTCCGGTAACGGAATTTCTACATGGGCTTCGACAGGGTTGTGCGGTAGAGGAGGATTTTAGCACGAATATAGTAAGTACGATAATTCGAGTGTGATATATATCAAAACATTTTATGGTATTTGTTCCGAAATTGGTCGTTCGTCTGGTTTTCGACTATAAGTCTCATGAAAGCTACGAACTTTAAAAATCATCAATTTTTATGTCTAGTTCACTGGTTTTCTGTTTCGTTCGGTTACCGCGCAGGTTTGGGATGTTCATAGCATTTAATAATAATTGCTTTCTTGCACTTCCAGTACATTATCTTAAATTAGTAACCACGGGAAAGTGGAAGTTAGGTAATTTTTGGTGCGATCACGTATATTATCAAAATATATTTTCATATTTATTATTAATAATTGCTTTCTTGCATTTTCGTAGATCTCTTAAATTACTGCCCATACGAACGTGGAGGTTAGGTAAAGTTAGGTGCGGTCATGTATCTACACTTTTTGTTCTCATATACTTCACAATTGAATCGTACGTTTGAAGAAGGAAACAAATCCAAAAAGCTGTTTTGTGCGAAATTAAAAAAAAAACAACTGTATAATATCTTTATTATTTATTAAAAGGAAACAATATTGCTACTAAATATTCAAAACGGTCTTCTGATACTTTCGTATTGCTCAGACAGTTTACAAGTATTGTATATTTTCCTGTAGAGTTAAAAAAAAGATTTTCCTTCTTCAAACTTATGGAAAAACGTCTGCACATTTTCAAGTGCTGAGACGTAAGATTGAAAAAATTGACCAGAAAATGAAGAAAAACGCAATAGAAACCTTCAAATGAATGTTATTGACAAGAAATGTATGCACAATGGACTCGAAAGTTACAAGCAGGGGGGCTATGTAATAAATTCATTTTTTTTCGCCTACGCACTGACAGAAATTTCGCCCTACAAATGTGCAAAACTGCTTTTATTCCGTAACAGTGATAATAATAGTTGCTACATGTAAACATCTGTTAGCAATAGCAGTTAAAAATATCAGTGTATGGAAACATATCTAAATGCGAGTTAGTTATTCCCGTCTGCGAAAAAGAAGTTTAAAACAATATTTTAGATTAACCTACTTACCTGTATCCTGTTACGTGTGCAGTAGAGATATGGACAAAGGTAGTTTAGTTCCTACCATAAATGTTGTAAAACAATTCTATGTAATTATCGGAGCTTGGATTTACTGGTGAAGAAGAAACAGTATATCAAAACACAATTAAATCACTAAAGTATAAGGCGGTGGGTACGGTGGGTAGGGGGAAGCGTAGTTGTTTCATGCTCAATTAGTATAACTTGCGACTAGCGACAAGAAGGCAAGATTTTTTTTCAGCTCTTCTCGCAGGGCTGTGCAGCCAAATAAAACACTTCCCGTAGGAATAGCCCACTCTCGCTTATCCTGAACGATAAGTAACAGCGAGAAGCGCTCAACCAGGCAGCTGCCGTTTTATCTTGTGGTCAAGACGTCGGAAATCTGATCTAAAGGTACGAGGTTCAAACCCTGGCGTTGACTCTTTAAATAATGTTTTTTTAAAAGAAAATTAAAGTTTGCTCATTTTTTATATAAATACACAAAAGGAAATTTAATAAAAGTTGTCATTTACAATTTTAAAAGATGCCACTAAAAAACTAGGATGTATATAAACCCACCAGGGCTGTACGAGGGGGAGGGTCAGGGTGCGTCCGAAGGGAGTTAGGCGGCGCCAGGCGCGGGGGGCACAGCCCCCTGTTAGCGGTGGGCATACGCAAAAGTACTGTTTACCCAAAAGTTCTGTGGCGTACCGGAAGTGTTTCCAAGTGTGTTCCGGAAGTTCCAAAAATGGCTGCCCAGCACCGCTGAAAAGAATCTTGCGACAGGATGAGCTTAGCCATCCTCGCGCATGCGCATTACTCCTTAACAGTAAATAGTACTTCCAAAAAACTGCATCCAGTTGGCAATTTAGCGTATTGATAGCATGTTCGAAAGCTAGTGCAAGTAACCCTGGATCGAAACCTGGTGTAGTTTTATTCTTAATGAAAATAACGTTTCTCTTTTTTTATATGTATAAACGAATTAGAAAATTTAATAAGATTAGTGAGCAAAGGCATGTGGAGGTTAGATAAGTCAGGTACGGTTTTTTTATTGCACGCACGATTAACTCGTGTTTTCACAATGCGCTCTTCCTGTCGCTAGTAACAAGT
>JAGDQP010038811.1:0-18004 GCA_022664845.1 Lepisma saccharinum
GTGTCGAAAATGTCGATAAAATCATGGACATTGTCGCGTCCGACCGTCATGTAAGCACTGTTTCGATTGCCCAAGAGCTAAACATTGCACAAAAAACCGTGTGGAACCATTTGCATAAGGCTGGATACACAAAGAAGCTTGATGTATGGGTGCCACACGAGTTAACGCAAAAAAACCTCATGGACCGAATTTCCATCTGCGAATCGCTGCTGAATCGCAACAAAAGCGACCCATTTGTGAATCGGTTGGTGACTGGTGATGAAAAGTGGATCAATTACGACAACGTCACGCGAAAACGGTCGTGGTCGAAGCTCGGTGCGCCGGCGCAAACGGTGCCTAAGCCAGGATTGACGGCCAGGAAGGTTTTGCTGTGTGTTTGGTGGGATTGGCAGGGAATTATCTACTATGAGCTGCTCCCCTACGGCCAAATCCTTAACTCGGAACTATACTGTCAACAATTGGACCGTCTGAAGGCAGCAATCGCCCAGAAGCGGTCAGCTTTGGCCAATGGGAGAGGCATTGTGTTCCACCAGGACAACGCCAGGCCACACACATCGATAGTGATGAACATAAATTGCGTGTATTTGAAAATAAGGTTTTGAGAAAAATATATGGGCCGAAACGGGACGAGATGACTGGAGAGTGGAGGAGACTGCATAATGAAGAACTCCACGGACTGTACGATTCACTAGATGTTGTAAAAATAATGAAATCGAGACGACTAAGGCGGGCAGGGCATGTAGCTGGGATGGGGGAAAAACGAAGATTATATTCTATCCTGGTTGGAAGGCCCGATGGAAAGAGGCCATTGGGAAGACCGAGACGTCGTTGGGAGGACAATATTAGAAGAGATGTTCGAGAAGTAGGTGTTCGTGATGAAAACTGGCTTGATACTGCGCAGGATAGAATCCAATGGCGAATGTTTGTTACTGCGGCGATGAACTTGCGAGTTCCATAAGCCATAGAGTTAGTTAGTTAGAGTTAACAGAATGGACACATTGTAAGAATGCCAAACACAGTAAAAATTAGCTGTTCTTTTCAGCTACCATAATGCAACCATAATGACTTGATTGATTGCTGTATCCAATAAAAATAAATGGTATTCAACTTATCAAATCATTCTGGTACGCACTATACAGGGTCCCGCGATCGAGGTTGTATTATTGCATGGTCAATCAGATATCTGACAACTACTGGACATTTTCTTCAGAGAGGATTTGTAGCGATGTGGGAGGAGACGACGCTACAATTCTCTACTGTTCATTTGGACACGAAAGTGAAGCAGAAGTGACTTGTGTTGATTGAATCAGAGAACGTAAGATTCTTTATACACACCGAATACTAGAGGTCAACGCGCTTACTTTACGTGCCCGTGGTCACGTGTGTTAATTTCCCGCTGCACCGCAGGGTCATTGAACGTTGTGGTTCGGAGTCCACGTTATCAAAAACTGTAGGTCCCGTTCTTAGAGGCTCATCAGTTAGTTGAGGACGTTTCAGTATTGATATATATATTCAAAAATCATCAAATTTATACTTAATTGGCATTTTGGTTACTTACAAAAGAGAGAGACATTTAAATTCTTAACACATTTTCAGCTTTTTTATATCGTCTAACTATCCAAATCGATATCATTTGAAGATCGCGTCTTTACACATAGAAGACACCCAAACATGTTTTCATAACGATTCCTAATGTTTTCCTTTCCTAACTCGCAATAAATCTTACGAGTGCGTAGTTGTTTTCTTACAACTCCGAAATCGATACATCCAACACAGGTGTGCTCATTGCGTATGAGAAAAATACAAAGACCATAAAAAAGTTAATTAGCATAATATTAGCCATATAATAAATGGTGACAGCAGCTACTATGGAAGGAATTGACCTCTATATTATTTTCCAACACTAGCTAGAAACATGGTTTCTAATAGGAAGAGACCTAACTATCAATTTGTGCAAAAGGTCAACGGAAGATGTTTATATAATCATTTCGACAAAATATCGTCTGTTGGGATTAACGCAAGGACAATATACGATCATCCACACGTGCGGTATACAACAAATCAATGATACGAACTGTAATTCCACTGAGGGGCATTCATTGTACGCTCTATAGCTTTGTTTTGTTGAAAATTTGCTTCAAGCATGAATTACAATCCGCAATTCATAATAAATGTGTACGAATAAACATAACGCAGAAAAAACTTTGTTAGTTTTCTTTTATTTGAAATTGCTGTTGTCAAAAATTGTTTGTTTGTACAGTATCTTTGTAAACAGAAAGAGGTAATTATATTTTACGATCATTTACTGTCCAAAAGAACAACTTAACATGTGATTTTGAATAGTTAATTGTATTTACTCCCGTTAACAACCTTTCAGAGGGGAAGAAAGATTAATTCTATTTGATTAACATTTTATTACATTCATTCCATAAGGGTAAACGTTTATATTTTCTCCTAATTTAAACTATGTATTTATTTTAATTTCATTTAAAATAATGCCCAGAATGATAACAATAACCTAATCCAATCACTAATCTAAGTAGTGACATCTCTCGGCGAGCACTGTTCCAGGAAAGGGATGGGAAAGATAGTGGGTCAGTTTTCTTTTAGGTAAAATTCTGGAATTAGCCTCGTGAAATAAAGGAAACTCGGGAAAGCTTCAGTCAGGGTACTAAAAGCGAGACTCGAACCTATGTGTCCTTCCTAGTTGATTTCAAAGCCTCGGCATTATCAGCCAGACCGTGAAGTCTGGATAGTTAACTTACATTTAGTTAAAATAATTTCAGTGCCGCATTATGTAATGCAGCTTTCGTGGAAGTGGGAAGAATTCGTGAGGAAATGCTACTTTATTTACGAGTGGCAAAGCATAGTAGTCTGCACACTCTGCCGCGGATTCACACCCAAGGGCGGTTGAGATCCTACAAAGAACTTAAATTAGGAGTAAATAGTTACTCAAACCAAATCTCAGCTGTTGCACTTTACAAAATTTCAGAACGTGACCGAACCCAGCCGCTGAGGTTCACTGGTTATTACCACGGACTTTATATCTGTAGTGAGATAGAAAGCAGATTCGAGGGGCGTCGAGTATGCTAAGGGAGGTTTTGCAGTGTTTCTCGCAGTATCTCTGACCAGGGTCATAGGCAGGATTGCCATCTTTCTGTTCAAGAAAATCGGGACAGGCTCTGAACCTGGGACTGAGGGTGTCAGTTCATACTTACACACAAAAAGAAAAAGAAAAAGAAATCGATTGGTTATTAGTGCCGTCCTTGACTTCTGCCGAAGTTAAAATTTACTATCGATTTAGGTAAAACAAGTTGTACTTTTCTTATTAATTAAAAGCCAGATTTTTAAGTCACATTTTAAAACTTCTCATCTACCTCATCAAATAGAAAAGTGGTTCCCTGAGAATTTTATAATTTAAGCCATATAAGATGGTGTTTTACGTGTTTCTTGAGAAGATACAAAATAAAGCTTGAATTTAGGCTGTAACTTTTAGTATTTAACTTACCTGGAAGGTCTTTCTCATACATATAAACTTATAATAAACACTGAAAACAACCGTGTTCTTTTTAGTCTCAAAGTAGCAAATAAGTTTCAAACATGCAGAGGAAAGTAATACTCAAAAATAAAATATTTCCTGAATACTCAACATACAGCGCCATCCCGATTGCATGTTCGTCGGGACGCAGGTCAATGAGCCGAAAATCGGAACGGTCCAGACAGAATCGGGACAGGTGGCAACCCTGGCCCTAGGTGATATTTTAACCAACCTCATCTTCGGAATTATACTCACTGAAGATTTATTAAATTACTCTAAATTCCTAAAGAAGCTAGCAAGCTTGTAAGGACTACAGTGTTCGGCAAACTGGGCTTTGAACTGCGCCTTTGATCAGCGAAACTTAAACGCGTGGCTACGCGCTCGGATAGCAAGCATGTTAGCCTTGTGCTCGCTACGGGGTAGTTGTGTCTAAATTTTGATGGATTTCTAGCACTTCAATCCAATTTATTTATTATTTGCTCACTGAACAGTATTTCACAAATGTAGGTTGAGCTATTTTACTCAAATCGTACATAAACTCAGAAATTTAACAAAGTAAGAACAAATTAAATATCATTGAAGACCAGTAGAACTAAAGCCAGTGTACCTCCTCACCATACACTAACATAAGCTATCTTCTAGAAATATGCTACGAATAGTTCGCTGTTGATATTGCAACTATCTGTAGATGCCCTAGAATATTTGTGATGTATCATTAGAACAGCTTAATGGCCGGAAGGAGCGCATGCCGTGGGAATATTCCTTGAGATATGCCACGAACATATGACCTCTCTGGATATGCCTAAAACTTCAATACATAGACCACCTTTTAACGTCCTGATAATCAAGTGATAGGAATATCAGTATATTATCCCAAATGTTGCTGGAGATTCTTGGCGCATTACGGATCTTAACCTTTCATGCATGGAATATCCTGTGTCATGTGGATCAGTGCCACTTCTAAGTCCGCAACCGTAACCACAAGACCACGGACCCTGGGCCATAAATTACATTATACAATAAATAAAGTTACAAACCTGAAGATCAATTTTAACCTTATAAATTACGTTTACACAAAACTTTAGCATTAACTCAACATTCAGATTAACCGAACATATAAATTTTATTAAACCACTCATTATTTCAAGACTAAACGTCATTAAACACTATTCATTACGGTAGAACAATAAGTGTATACAAAATTGAACATGAAAATGAACCATGAATAGGTTAAACAAATAAAAAAAAATCTAAGGATGTTAAACGAAAATTTTCGTTGGATTAATTTATAGAGTTTTGAAATGCCAATACAACCTTTCAACATGCTTCTGAAATCGCTGTTTTGTTAACAAAGCTAGGAAACCATAAACGAAAATTAAAAAGAACCGTTATTAAATTTTCATACCGTTCTTCTTCTTCTTCTTCTTCTTCTCTCTCTCTCTCTCTCTCTCGTCCTTCTTGTCTCTATTCTTTCCCTTTGTTAGATTTTTCTTGTTTCTAACTCGTTTACCTGGTTGAAGGTAAAATGGAAACCAAGTTGCCTGAGAATCTGTCAAAACTTTATAAATTGTTACCCAAACTTTACCCAAAGATCGTTAAGGAGAGCATTCAGAACATTCACAACACGTTCTTAATAGAATAAGCCAAGTTTCCAAACATTTTCTCTGTTGTTGTAACTGTACTGCCTTATTAGAGATTACACTTGTCTTAACTCAAAACTTGCTATGATATTTATCTGTTATTTATTGAATTAATTTTTTTATTAGTATTTATGGGTAATAATAGCCATCTAAGATCTTACCCTTTTCAAGCATTAGGATTGATTTTCGTCGCGAAAATAACTTTCGTGTTAAAAAAAAAATCGTTCGCTAAAACTAGATGGCAGCTTTATCTCCGTATGACTTTACTGTATTTTTATCGTTGCACTAAATTGCAATGTTACTCCTACAAATTCAAGCCTAGAGAGTTCAAAATTTCAGAGAAGGAAGTTCATAATCGCTTCAAGAGTTTTATCCATAGGCGTGCGCAGCCTTAAATATTTGGTGGTGCTATCTAAAAATAATGTTTACAATAAATGTGAAACAGGAAAAAATATATACAAGCCAGAATAAGGCGTTTTCATTTTATGTTGTGTTACGGAAGTTCAATCCTAAAGTGCTATTTCATACTCAGATTCTTAAGTCTATACCTCCTCCAAAACCTTTGTAAAACTATCTTAAAAATACAAAAACATTTTTTGCATTCGTTAGCTTAAGAATAAGGGGGAAAAGTCCTGTTTTGATCATCCGAAATTTAATCTCTAACCAGGGGGGATTAAATTCATTCGGTACCCACTAGTAGACAGTACCAGAACTTTTTTAACTTGACTTTTAAACAGCAGAGAAATAGTCAGAACATCATAACATTTAGAGAGGATTAAAAAGCAAAAAGCACTCTGTAAAGATAATGTGGAACTTATATCAGCTCTAAATACAATCAACTGGTGAATGACCCATAAGTACAATCAACTGAAAACCCATTCTGCTTAGATTCTGCGTTATATGGTTACGAACTGGATCTGGAAGTTGCGCTATGTCACTATGAATGTGCATTATATATCCAAGTATGTATTAGGGAACAGGCATTCGTTTAGAAAATTTGTTCCGGGGGGGGGGGCATTTCAGAGAACCGGGAGGGCGTTACTTGTACAATTAGCATTATAATAGTAGGATAAGTAGTAAACTACAATTGTGCCTGGGGGGGGGGTACATTCCCTCCGGGGGTGTCTGAAAGAAACACTGTTAGGGAATATATTAGAATTGACCAGCGTACTGCTTTCACGAAAACTACGTAAGATAAAGATAAAATAAATTCTGTGGGCGGTAACAGTTGGAAATTACGAATTAACGGCAAATTAGAATTCATTTGTTTTATTGCTAATACCTACTAAATACCCAATGCGTTACGACGAATCCTCTCGCATATTTTAAGACTAGTTAAACATCGATTACTGTACTGGATCACGTATTCTATGTGCGTAGCCAGTAACGAGACATTTCTTAGGAGTTATGTTCGAGCATCATATTAGAATGGTTAAACCAATTACTTTCAAACTAGGTATGATTATCTAGGAATACAAAACGTTAAGGTTTCATAATATTAGATTAGAATGTAAAAACTGTTTATTATTTCTATAGCAACGAGGTTCAATTCTCTATAACACATTTGCACAGCACGTGATAACCTGTGACTCACGGTCAGTACCTACGCTTAAGGTACCATCCTGATATTAACCTTGTGCAACAGGAAACATTCTGGAGAAATCTCAGTAGTCGACTGTTAGTATCGAACTAAGGAACTCCCGAATCCGAAGGTAACAAATTATGAAAAGTGTAAATCATATTTTATGTATCATTTTTTAAAAACTTCACCAGCACTTTTCAGATTTTACCTCATCTAAAGGGAGAATGAACTGACAGTGAAAGTGAAAATAATAGTGAAGATAATGTGAAAAATTAAAAAGGAACCTTTCGATTTACTTGATATAAAAGAAAATCCATATCAGATAGCTATGGTTAATAATACACAACAACAGTAATTTTTCTCTGCATACAATTTGATCAACAACACGAACAAGTAAATATATTTACTGTTTAAAAAAAAACAACACACAAAACACTACGTTTAGCATTTCCAAATTAACTGCATGATATGTGTAGCTTTTTTCTTCATGTGAAACACCGATTTGTTCGGTACATTATCGATTGTCACCGCCCAGAGATTATCTACAGAAAGAGATGAAGGAGACCAAATAAGATAAGAACCATGCATTTTGATAACAATCGCCCCGCGTAACACACAACATGGCAATGAAACAACTTAATATGCAAAGGGAGTCTATTCGCAAGTAGGATGTTGTTGTCACGACAAATTTAATGTTATTCAGTTCATATTCCGTGCATGACAGACACCGCACTAATGGTGAATACAAAGAGAGATTGACAGGACAACTTGACAAGAAAATTACGCAAGATTTACGCAACAAACTATCCGCATTGCAGTCTTTTTCCTTAATTACTCTCCGCAGCACATTTGTTTTGTGATTGGTGACGATGATCTGTATTCTGCTCAAGTCTTTGGCCAGAAGGTCCGTGAAACACAACCAATGTGGCGCTACAGGGATTCCAACTCAAAGTCCTTTCATTCCAAGGTGACAAGCAAAACCACGGCGTTCTCGTGGAAGTATTATTCCGAACGGTGAAAGTGATTAACGAACAAAATTCTAACATCGTTTTTCTAACCTATGCTAACATAACGCAATGTACCTCAACTTGTAAAATGTTCAAAAGGCGCAGATGTATATAAAAATAACCAAACTTGACTTTTCTAACCTAACCTAACCTAGCCCAATGAGAAATAATACTGCAACGAGAAGTTGCTAGCGAAACCTTCCAACTCAGTGAGGGCACTAAACAAAGTAATAGACACGTCGATCATGATAGTAAATACGGTCCTAAGACAATGTTTAAAATGGCGGCGTTCTATCGGGGATAATAAAAAGAAAAGAACGAACGTGACCTTTCTAACCTCCACTAATCGTTCCTAACAAACATTATAATAGATATGATAATATAAGATTGTTTTTGACAGGAAACGAAAGGAAAAATAATAGATAATAGAATTTGGCAGATGATAATTCCGACCGTATCAGTACAAAAAACCCTTCTGGGTAAAGGGAAGAGTGACGCAAGGATTCTACTCACAAAAGAAGTGACATCCATTTTGCAAGTGATTTTCTTTGTGTCATTATGGCGGAAGTGTTTTCTTTGTAATAAAATTAAGAGATTTACAAGAGAACATTCCCAACTGATTAGCCGATATTTACAAATATCTTTTTCGCAATAGGTTTTAACCTGTAATGCACGAAAATGACATCCAGAGACCCTATCTTTTGTAAAATTTTGAACGGGAATTTTTTTAAATGTCGATTTGTGTCTATTTGTATCTTGCACGGAATAGGTATGAAGACACTTAACGTGATAAAACCGCTACGCGAATATGATCCAACCTTTGGGTTATGGCAATAGATGAAGGGCTACATCTGGCGGTATAAGAATCACCTCGCCATCTTAAAAGCCACCATCTTGCACTCGGCCCAAATTTTTTAATAGAAACAGGGTCATGTGACATATCATTTTCGGCTAGCTTGTTCCCAAAAATTCTAATATGAAGACATTTTACACCTACGCTTATTTGTTAAGAAGATGGAAATTCCAGAAGTTACAATTTGGTGTCCTACAACATGTGATCAATTTGTTGGCAATTTTGGTGGGCACACAAAACCACTCGTTTTTTCAAATCCTTATTTACACTGGATTCAACGATGATGTAGGTATGCTCTATTCGTTGCTATGGATATGAAAAACGACTGGTTTTGTGTGCCTACCAAAATTGCCAACAAATTGAGCACATGTTGTAGGACACCAAATTGTAACTTCTAGAATTTCCATCTTTTTAACAAATAAGCGTAGGTGTAAAATGTCTTCATATTAGAATTTTTGGGAACAAGCTAGCCGAAAATGATATGTCACATGACCCTCTTCTCATTTAAAATTCTCGGGCCGAATACAAGATAGCGTCTTTCAAGATGGCGTCAATGATTCTCATACCACCACCAGATTTATTCACATATTGTCATTACGCAAAGTTTGGATCATATTCCCGCAGCGGTTTTATCACGTCAAGTGTCTTCATACCTATTCTTTACAGTGTACAAATAGGCACAAATCGATATTTCAAAAAATTCCCGTTGAAAAATTTCCAAACGTCTATATGGATGTCATTCCAGGTTAGAACCTAGTGAGAAAAAATATTTCATGTAAATATCGGATAATCAATTGGGAATGATCCCTCGTTAGAATCCTCCCTTCCGCCATAGTGACACAAAGAAAGTCACTCGCAAAATGAATATCACTTCTTTTGTGAATATAATTCTTGCGCCACTCTTCCCTTTACTTTGATAATTTTTTTGTACTGATATCACTTATTTTGTAAGGCTGCATAGTCTTACATACAAAAGGTCGATTTTGGACCATGGTAGGCCCCGTATCTCGAAAACGGTAACTCCTATTTTTAAAAAAAAAACATTTTTTTTGCCCCAACTTCTTGACCACCAAAACCCCTTGGGACCAACCACTTGGGGCTAAAGCAATCACAGACACACTTTTCTATCATTTGTGAAAATCCTGTGATTCGGCCAAAAGAGTCATAACTTTTGAACCCCTTCACCGATTTGGACGTGTTGTACACCGTTTGAAAGGTATTGACGCGTAGATTACGATTCCGCAAGTTTTGGTGGCCTGTATGGTCTGGGGGTCAGTACTATTACCAGAAATGTGAATTATTTTTTTCGAACCGCCCTTCGGGTTCAACAGGGAGGTCCTACCGATCAAAAAAAAAATATGTGTCTTAGTACGGTAAAGAGCTTTCAAATGGAAGTTCAAGCATGAAAATCGGTCTTATAGTTCGCTAGATCCGAAATTAGCTGTGTATATGTAAGTGCCACTAACAGACTCGTTTGTGAGCGTCACTTGAAGAACTACCGTTCTTCAGGATTAATATTGATTCTGATCCGACACTAAGAATTAGCAGCTGTAGATAATAACCAGAATAAGTGTTCATTCAACATAATTTTAAGACAGGCATTGGATTGAAGACGACTGTTTTTTCTTTTGTGTCACAGCAACACATAACACAGGTTCTATGTAACGATTTTAGCACCGTTGCAGTGTTAATTTCGATGAGGTGTTGATCTTCCAGTACTAATGCAACATTTTTGCCTGTTCTTGACAGCTTTCAAATAGAAAATAAATAAAAATACTTTGGGAACGACTCAAACTAACAAATCTCTGATGAGATCATACTAGGCCACATTTCTGTATACGTACATGTTGACGAAAACTGTCTCAAAACCGTGTCAATCTTCGATCATTTTTGTCCTACTCCAAAAATTGAAGACAGAAAACGAAGTAAAGATAACATATTATGTGCGTCATTACTTATTTCACAAATTAGATAGGATTTTCATACAGGCGCTCGCTGCGTGTATGCTTTGCGATTTTGCTGAACAGCCAATTGAAACACGTGTTTAATTACTTGTTATACATTTGGGCTCATTTTCATGAAAGCTAGCGTTGCTTGCGATTTGGGTGAATAGCCAATTGAAACACGTGGTGTAGTTCTATTACGTGGTGTACCACGTGTTTTAATTGGCTATTCATCCAAATCACAAGCAAAGCACACGCTGAGCGCCTCCAAGAAAATCCGGCCTTAGTTTATATGTTAGTACAATGCACTACAATTGGTTTAAACACTAAAACTTGATAGTGAAGCTTCCATGATATAGTGTTCCCTAGAAAAGTCAGTATTTGCTATTATCGTCAAAAATCCTGGTAAAGTACCGAATCATTTCTTTGGCGTTACTGGAAGTGCTCCGTTTTTAGTTGTTTCGCTGTAGTTTGTACGCACGCGCAGAAAGAGAAAACGATTTTTTTTCGTGATTGTATATAGTATCCAATGTTAGTCAAGCGTTTGCTACCGCCATTTTGATTTCTTATTTTCGTACAAATGGAAAATATTCTCAGTTAATGGTATTTCAATATCTAATTGACAAATGGGAAAGTGATTACTATGTGGCGTAGGTCGTGGTAGTATTTAATTCGTGGGTGTCCTTTAGTTTATGTCTTGGAAGTTCAGACAACGTATTTGTGCCCCTAGTACTGTCTTGTTCTTACATTTACTTACTATTGGCAGCTTACTTGACGTTGAACTTCTAACTGAGTAACTCGTGCTCGAGTACTTCCTTTTATTCCCACTATCTCTGAAAATTAATTAATGTCTGCTTTTTATTAATAAAGTTACTGGAAATTTCCATTCAACTAGGTTGCATTTTTTTTAATTTTTTTTTAGGAACGTTTCTTAAAATTTTTCCAAGTGTAGTGTCGATCTCTACGTAACGATACTGGAGTGACTGGTTAGTGTCAAATGCCAGAGCAAATATTCAAACTCGTTTGTCCACTTCCAGTCTAATCCAATGTGGACCCAATTTTCAGTTCTAACTCAGTTTTATACGCTTCCTATCACTTTGTGGGTCGTTTTTTATTTGTCTTAATTTCTGCGTTATTCATATAATAGTATACCGACTTCATATAATAGAAAATATTGCAAATAATATTTACAATTTTTGCAAGAATTAAGAAATAAATCAAAAAATGGGCCGCACAGCGATATCAAGCGTATAAAACAGCTAGAACCTAAACTTTTGTTCATATTGGTTTAGACTGGAAGCGGACACATGATATTACGTGTCCTCTCCACTCCCTGGCTTCATATATCCATGAAATTTTTAATAGCAGCAGTCAGTCCAGTATCACTTTTAGATAGAGGTCATTGGTGTAGACTATTTCAATAAATTTTCAGTGTTTTATGTTGCTGTTATCAGTTATCAGTATTCACAGAATTGCCAGATACATACCTACAATTACGTTTATTGTGTGTGTAGCTGTCTCCACACAGAATGGAATATTTCTAGCATATTTTAAAGTAATTCCATTATTTCCGAAACAGTTTCATTTCAGGAAAATAATTGAAAAATTAATTGCAATATTTTCGTTATTATTGAAACAACTTCTGGAAAACGTTTAAAAATATTTTAAACGTGTTTTATTAGATATATACTGTCCCTTTGACCTGTATTTGAAAGCAATACTTGACTGATGAATGTCATTAAAATTAATGAATATAAGAAGCCAGGGACAGGAAGGGACAGTTAATTTCGACCGTCCACTTGCAGTCTAAACTAATATGGGCCAAATTTTCAGTTGCAACGCAGTTGTTAACGCTTGTTATCGTTGTGTGGCCTGTTTTTATATTTATCCGTTAATTCTTGAAATAAATGTAAATGCTATTTACAGCATGTGCTATTGTATGCACAGTCTGGTATGCTTAACTTATAAATTTACCGCACAGCGATAGAAGCATAAAAACTTAGAACTAAACATTTGGTCCAAATTGGTTTAGACTGAAATTGGACGATGAAGGTTAAATGTTTGCGCTGGCGTCTATCTTTCAACACTAAACGACCGATCCAGTATCATTACGTAGAGCTTGATGATACTGTCCAAATATATTACATAGGTCAGCTAGTTATTTTGCAAATATTTCCATCAATATTTTAAAAAGATTTATATTTCACACAACATATGTGAAATTACAATATTGTGAAAATATTTTAAAACATATTTTTAGGGAATAGATATCTTGAAATTCAATCCTATTTTCATTCAGGAAATTCTGTTAAAAATACGAAAATATTTTCTGAATCTTTTACGCCAACATTTCAAAAATATTGTTAAAGCTTATTCCACATAGTTGTTATAAAGTTTTAAAGTCTTTCTTATATATTCTAGAAAAATAACTTGGGAGTCTTCATGAAATAGCCCAATATATGTTATGTGAATATTCCTTGAAAAAAATTCTTTGTGTGAATATCTTTTCCTGGCAATCTGAAGAATTTACAACTGAGAATAAGATGCAAGTAATTCGGATAGGGGTGATGGTGTGACACCAAAAGCATGTCTCTAAAAAGGACCAAGTTCTATTCGGAAAATCTTTTATAATTTTATTTGTAGATTGTTGATGTCGAACCTTCCTCTCTTTTACCTTCAATAGATCTAAACCCTTTTAACTCCTTAACACTTTTGGTATAGAATTTGGCCCATTCGAATATAATCTTTTGGTGTGATTACACTTACTTTTATAGATATATGTAATTTATAGTTTATAGATAGGTAATATTCTTTTATCCTGCCTCTCTGGATGAGGGGTACGAAAGCTGAGCTAAGTTGTTTGCTGTAAATATACCGTGGTTGGAAACGATGGTGAATTTGGTAGGTTAGCTGAAAAAGTTAGGCAGGCGCATTATCATGCACGTGAATATAGTCAGAACTGATAAGATTACCCTTTAATAAAACTTGGGTTGCGAACGCGATAGGTCGATAACTGATTGTCTTAGAGTCTAATTTAAAGGAGTAGGTGTACTCTGAGTATGTAAATTGTACGCCTCTCTTCATGTTTTGTCTCTTTACTTCAAAACTGGCATTGCGTTTTCATATAGTAACTACAAAACTCGGTACTGGTTTGAAGAATTAAAACTTCGGTAAAGTGGCGCGTTTTAAGACAATTATGTATAAACTGTAGTGTGAATTTTAACAATTATACAAACATTTTCGATGTATTTCTGCTACTAAATTCAGGATAGTGGAACACTGCGATATGCACCTTTCATTTCGAACGATGTGATTTTGTACCTTAAGTAAAACTATGGTTATACACAAAAAACGATACATGAATAGTCCGATAATAAAAGTGTGGTAGTAAGTGATAGTTTACTCTTAAGATTTAGACGTTGGACGTTCAATTTTTTTAATGAATAAGATGAAGAAAATTATCATTTAATAGTTATGTAACAAACTAATTATGCTCAAAATTCTTTTAAGATGAATACAGAGCATAAATAATGGAATGAAATAGAAAGGAATCTTGTTACACATCTCGACAAAATACAAAAGTGCAAGGTCAAAGACTGACGTATGTTCCCTGCAGAAATACACGGCTTATACTTAACATTAAAACATGCTTTAACCTTAAAAAAGTCCAAGATACTCGTCACAACGGAGTTACAGGCAGTAATTAAAGCATTAGAAGTCTAGTCTAGGACACCCACAAAGCATCTCCGCTTAAAAACTACGATTTAAATCTATATGCGTGCATTGGCTTCAAGCAAATTTTGTATACGTGTTTCTTGTGTCCATGCAAAGAGATTTCCGTATTTTAAGACACCAAAAGTGTCTGTGCCGCGACCTGATTAATAAAAACAGTAATTTTATTGCTTTTAACAATGAAATAAATACATTGTCTCCATTTTATAAGTTAAAACAACAATCAGAAATAAATAAATAATTTAGATTTTAAAATTTAAGATAGGATTGTTGTAAATAAAAATGTTTAAAAAAAATAAAGTTAAAGCATTGTAGTAGTACTAGCAGTAGTTGTAGTATTAGTAGTAACACTAGTAGTTATATTATTAATTGTAGTAGTAGTAGTAGTAGTACCAGGGTATTGTTAGTTGTAGTAGTATATGTAATAGTAGTAGTAGCAAGACTAATAGTGTTGCCAACGTATTTGACTCACCCCGCACCAACGGGCGGGTACTTTCTGTAGTACTTTATAAGCAGTAAATACATTTAAAAGCTCAACGAGACAGTTAAGTAGAGTTTTAAAGCGCGTGCCATGGCAGAATTAATAAATATTTCACTATTATACACAGGCTTCTCTCGGTGTGAAAAAAATTAATAAATTATAGAGCATTGGGTCATTTATAATCGAAATGATTAAAAGAACTAGCAGATTTTAGAATGATCCTTCCTCACTGTCGATGCATTTAAAATCTGATTCTGAAAAGTGGCAGTGAATAATGGTAGTAGTACTCTTTTCCCGGCTAAGACAGAGTGAATGAAGTTAGATGTAAAGAAATGTAGGTAGCTATAGATTTAACACCTTAAGCTGGCTTTCTCAACAATTTTATTGTGACAATGGATGAAACATTAACAAGGTGTTAATTTGGACCTTAATGCAAGGTACAACACACGTGATGTAACAGAGGAGGAGGATTTTAGTCTGTACAGTCAGCTTTAGCAGAATTCAACGCCTCCCTTGTGCTGATACAAAGTATGACATCTTAGGCATTAGATCCGTTTTAAAGTGGATTGTCCCAGACGTGTTGTGACATAATTTTGAATTTTCTGTTAACATTTTTTTTAGGGATACCAGACCATTTTTACCAGTGGAGGATACTAAATTTAAAAATGGAGGACAACCACGGATTTTTTTTTCTTCCAATGGACGACAACTAAGCTGAGGTTGGTAGAGAACTGGCTACGTTTCATTTAAAATCCGATAAAGAAACACTAACAAACTGAACAATTTCTTGGTTTCAAATTTTAGTTTCTACAGTCCAAATTAAAAAAAAATTATTGTATCGTCCTATCAACTAATAAAATTTAATGAAAGTGGAAAGTAATTACCGAATGATGAACCATTTGCTTGATATTTCGGTAACGAATATTTTATTAAAATTAAGAATATTAAAATTTTGATCACAGGGGTACGAATATGTACAATTCGGAACTTTTAAACCTGGTCACTCGAGGATGGAGGACATTTCAATATATGTCGAAAAGCAGGACGGACAAGATAAAAAAGGAGTACATGTCCTCCAAAAGGAGGACCTAGGTAACCCTACTAAATGGTATTCATTTATTGAAGTACAAAACAAATTTTAGTTTAGGAAAGTTATTTTCTGCTTAACTGTACTCAAATTTGAATAATCGCGGTAGAACAAAAACGGCGGGAAAAACACCTTAAATGATTACATTTCCATATGTTTTCAAATATAATAATTAAAAAATCATTAGGCAACGCTATGCAATTCGAATATCATTTAGTTGAAACTGGATGCGTATTGATTTCCATACAATAACTGAGATGTTTGGAGATTTTGCAGGTCGATTACTGATTGGAAAATAATTCAGGTCTCGAGTAGATTTTAAGCAAGGCGCCCGCTAAGTGCTCTTTTCTTGACTCTTAGGTTAGCTGTGAACATTGCTGCAACAATAAGATAGTTTTCGTCCAAGAAATGACAACAGCCTGAAGATTAAGTGAAATAGAACAATAGTGACATGAAAACTGAATGGCTGTAATAACATTAGCTCAATCAATAGCATTCTTTACATGAGAATTCACACGATTCTAACTATTCCTATGAATACTTTATTTCTACTATCTAAAAGACCTGGGTCCAGAGATATTGAGACTAAAGAAAAATAAACAAGTAAATACCTTATGTCATAGAAGTGATTAGTGATCTCCTGTGCTGCACGTACTGTTACAAGCTCTACTGGATCAGGGAAGTTTTTTAGAAGAATATGGATAAAGCAGAAACGTAAACTAAAAGAAGAAATTGATGCAGGTATACTGGGAAAAGATCCCTCTTTCCTATGTTCTACAGTCATCAAACCATATACAAGATACAGCACCAAATCCCATCTTACTGCAACAAATTCTTGTCAGTGAATTGTTTGAAGGGTTCACTCCGCGAGAGGCAAACCACCAGCTTGTGAAGTTCGCTTAGTTCGTTGAAGGCAATGATATTTTCAAAGCAGCAACAACAGAACATTCCTCTACCACTTACCCATGACAAACCAACAGAATGAGTGTAGATCTTGTTAATGAGCTCTAAAGGCTCTAATAGTTCAAATTATATGAGTTTGGAGGAAACATTTGAAACGCACCGAAACGTAACGTTGGAAATGGTGGTCTGCTACGCTCAGCGAGTTTTCTTATGTAACATTCCTTCTGAAGGCGTGGATTGGTTAATGTTCAGAGGAACCGTTCCAGAAAAGGAAAGCAAGAGACCGTTCCATAAAGTTGAAACTAAACTAGAACGAGAATTGTGGGCGCACTTCCTTTGAGAAATCAACTTCTATCCGCGTTTGCACTGTTAAACAAAGTGTTAAGTGTTAGTTAAATCACGGTCTACACCACTCTACAGCAAAGAAGTATATTTCGTTTGTTGACATTTAAATTAAACTTACTTAATTTAGAATACTAACTTTAATTTCATCTTATTGAAGTGTTATTAAATGAAACAGAGAGATGTACCTGGAAGATTATTACATGATTATCAGAGACAGCAAGTATTTCAAAGAGCTGTCCTTCATAATAGTATATAATTAACAGAAAATATACATTACTTTCTACTAAGATGAAAAGGTTTTTACTGCACCCGGAAGAGTAATATTAAAGCATTTCTAAACGCTGTGCACTTTGATAAATTTCATAATTATTTACAAAACAATGAATATAAAGTGATTTTAACTAACCATTTTACTTCAACAAGTCAGATTTCCTTTCGGTTTAAACAACAGTATTCCTAAAATGAATGAAATTCGTTGTGTACTTACAAAGTGATTTTTTAAATAAAAAGAGCTCACAAACCTTTTTTTTTACACATTTGAAAGTATAATTCACGGAGACGGAATGTACAGACACAAAAAAGGAAATAGAGCACCAGCACAGTTTCTCTCTGCCTGTGCTTGTTTCTTGGCATGTCTCATAAAGGATACAAACTCGGTTTTCATAACGTCTAATTAAACTAGCGTTCGTTCTTGGAAAAACATACGAATAACGAAACGAATATGTTATGTGCGCATCTCTTTAATTAATTTAGTAACTTTGCAATCGATGTGCAAAACGGAGTAAAATATGGGAGAAGAAAAACAAGAGTGTATTCCGGTAGGATGCGAATACAAAACTTTTATTAGCAAATGTGCAATAACGAATTCTAATTCATTGATGTACTATTGCTAA